>JAAGNO010001527.1:51943-62270 GCA_033439905.1 Ceryle rudis | reverse complement strand
AGGTAAATTTTTGACGTTCCTTACACAAGTAAGAAAAACAATCCCTTTAAAAAAACAAAAAAAAAAACAAAAAAAAAAAAAAAAAAAAAAAACAAAAAACACCCCAAACCAAAAAAAAAACCCCCAAAACCACACAACCCAAAACCAACAACAAAAAAACCACACACATGCAAAAAAAACCCTGCTAGCTGATTTTGTAGGTGATTCAGTTGCTTCTTTCTTCCCCTGCCACTCCCAGCATCTGGTTGTTGACCTGTAACTTGATAAGTTTTTGAATGAACTGTAGCTGTAACCCAGGATAAACAGATTATTGGCCAAAATTATGCAGGCATTTCAGCTGTTAACCAAGAGCTTATCCAGTTTCCTTCTCCAGCTGGTTGGGTAAACAGCTAGAATGTCATTCATGCTTTTTAATTTTAAAAAAAAAAATGTGCTGAGTAAAATAAAAAGACATCTGTCCATTAAATACAGATGGGAAATACTTGCCAAGAGGTGGGTTTGACTGGTATCGTGTCTGAGTAGTTATGTATAGACTTTTATTTTTAGTTACTGTTTTCAGAGCTCCTCTTCTGAAATACTCTACGTGCTTGTCATTATCTTCACCATAGCTTGGCTGGCAATCAGGGATTATTCTTCATGGAATGGTGATCACCTAGAGAGGAAGAGCAGCTTTTCCTAGTCTGTTTCCTAAGCATTTAGCATCTCTGCTTGTGTTATTTATGGCATAGTTGATTCTCATTTCAGACTTGAATTGAAACAATAGCATCTACTATTACTTTATGGACATGTCTTTAATGATTAGTTTGGGATTCTTCACTTAATGTGTCTTGTGTACAAAATCAGAACAGCATAATTGAGCGTAATTCATTCTTTTTGTTTGTGTGTTTATAAAACGTTTCAAACTGACTGCTACAGAAAAGGCTTTCAGTGATGTGTCTGTATTGGGTACTTAAGTTGATAGCTTTATAGGCTGAAAATGAAGGTAGCTCTTCCAGGCCGGTACAGATAGGGAAACCACCAGTAGCTTAACTGGAATGACAAGTCTCCTAAAAATGCCATGACATTCTCTTGCTGTTCAACCTGCCAACAGAAAGCTTTCAGTGTTACTTAGGATGCTGATGGGTCTAGGTTTTCCTTGGTGGGCATTCTTCATGGGTGTCAGGCAGATGCATATATTTTGTAGGTTTCTTTCATACCTCAGTAATTTGTTGTGTGGTTGTTGGTGTGGTGGTTTGGTTTTTTTTTTTTTCTTCATTTGTTTGGTGTTCTGATGATTGCTTGTAGGGTGTGCATACTTTTTTTCTTCTTAGTTTTGAAAAAAGCCTGTGAAGGTAACTGATGCTCATATAATTCTGAGTGTTATTTTTGATCGTGTTAGCATGCTTTTCCTTGGACTGATACAAATGTCTTAAGCTTAATGTTCTTTTAGCTTGTGCTGGACTAGACTTTTTTTTGGTGTTTTATGGAACAAATGCAAAGCCAAAGAAAGACCACTGAAAAGCATAAATGCTTTGTAATTCAGTCAGCTGTACCATTCTATCAGACTTTTCTAGGCTGACTTCCAAGTGAAAACTTCAGATACTACAATTGTGTGTGTTTTGATGCTTATCAGTCGCTTACATGAGAAGCTCAGATTTCATCTCGGAGGGGATGTGGGGGATGTACCCAGCTCTAGTAGCAGTAGGGAAAAAACCAACTTGAAAATGTGTTTTTATTGTAGCCTAAAACCAAAGAAAAAGTAAGTAAATCTCTAAAATACTGCTTTTGATAACTATCTCAAAATAGTACTAATGTTTGTGTTTAAATATACTGATGCAATGATGTATATACTATGTAGGTATGTGGAACCGTAGACTATTTGAAGTAACTATATTAAGCTATCCTGTACCTAATGCTTTGCAACAGTCTTACCTCAGTTTGGAGGAAGAAGTTAAACGCTGCAGAAACTTTGCACTTTTTGAAGTGTTGCAGTGTCATGTGTCTCAGTAGTTAAGTATATGCATCAGTGATCTACATTATTGATAGGATAATGCGTGTGTTGTCTTTGATTATTCTGAGAGTAAATATGGCTTGGGAGCACTGACTCCTAAGCTGAGAATGCACTGTCAAGAAAATTGAAAATAGGTACGAGCTGATGGTACATGCTCATGGAAACTTAAATGTACTCAATTTACAATGTATTTGTCAGGATTGGGCAGCTAAAATATATCCTTAGTTTGCTGTTTAGCTGCAAAATGTAAAACAGAGGTAGAATGGGAGAAGCTTTCAAATACGTTTTTTTCTGTATTGCCTGTTAACAGAAAAAGTCTTTTAAAAAAAGACAGGTTGTGGAGCAGTCTGAAGACTATGTTGCTGATTTATTCAAGGCCTGCAGAAAAGACCATGTGTTGTCACAAAAATTAGTTTTCTGTGTCCTTGACTCGCAGATACCAGTAACACACCTGATGTTTGGGCTGCTGGTGTCCATGAGCAAGAGTGTGGTACGAACAAAAATAAAAATGGGAGTGAAGTTCTGCTCTTGAAAGAACTTAAGTTTAGCTGTGGATTTAGAAGACGTTATATTTTGATGTGTACTTTCCCCTTTGAGGCAAGGAACTGGCTCAAGTAGGGTGAGAGTATGGAAGCACTTCTGCTATTGATTTTTTTGTTAGTCTTTTTTTGGTTGGTTGGGTTTTTTTTTGTTTTTGTTTTTGTTTTTTTTTTTTTGTGGGGTGTGTGGGTGTTTATTTTCTGGTGGAACAGACTGGAGCTGATACTCAGCAAAGTGAAGAAATGCATGAGGAGGGGAAAAATGGCAGCTAAATGGGATTTTGCTATCTCCCTTGGTTCCTTTTAAACTTTGTCACTCTTACAGTGAATTTGTTCTCTTATGTCAGTTAAACCCTTAACTTGCTTCAGAATGTGAAACTAAGAGACAAGGTAACAGGTTGGCAAAGACTTAAGTTTCTACAGTGGTTATTTCCCCTGATCTGTAACCTTTTGTTACGTGTTAGACTATATTGCATTCAGAATGTAGAAGTTCAGTGGAGTTGCTTTCTGTACCACAAGGAGGGCTGGAGGAGTAATAAAGGAGTAAGGAGGAGTAAGGTAAAGGTGGTGTAAATGTGAGTGAATTTTCACTTTGCAAACTGGAATGTCAGGTTATAGTTTTGATTCTTGCAGTTTTTAATTTAAAGTAGCATAGGAGCAACTTTCAAAAAGGGAGATGTTTGCCCTTTTTTAAGGGATTTGGGTCTGCAAAGTCTTCATTTTTAAATATGTTTCCAGGTGGTTAGAAGATGCAGCTCTGGTAGAAGCTCAATGCATATTTTAACGTACTCTTGATTGTTTCTGCCCACATGGGTCTTTTTTGCCTGCTGGCGAGTGTGCATTCCGGAGTGGTGGTGAAGGACATGATGCAGTTTTGGTCAAGAATACAGTTCTGTATTCTTGATATACTTGAAAATGTGGGAAGACGAGGTTAGTGTTACATGTTAAATCTGCTAGGGAGGCAGTTTGGTCTACGTAACACTTTTAATTGTTGATGAAATGCAAAAGTAGTTTTGTGACTTTTTTTTTTTAAGGTTAATCTTTGGCTGTCTGCGTGTAGCTTTTTGCCTTTGATGGAACTGTGCTTTTACTTACACTTCGACTTTTATATATCACCTTAAATACTCAATTAGGGAAGTAGAATATGAAGTTTAAGCTGCAGAAGAAAGGTCTTGGAGCAATTTGTTCTGAAAGATTGTAAATTTTGGGAATCCTTACTTACAAAGCTTTCTAAACTTGCATACTAAGTTTTATGTAGAATTCAGTGTTAGTTCACCTCTTATGGTCAGAATAATTGAAAGTATACCAAATAGCTCTTCAAAAACCAGTATCACGAAGTGTGTGGTGCAGGTTTGTTTTGTGTACATAAAAGGAATATGCTGCTAGGAAGTTCTGAGCCATCAACAGTTAACGGTCTTGAGCATGTTAGTTAATTCTCTTGCTTCCCTTGCTTTGATGTGGGAGCAGAAAAGGGAAAAAAAAAATCCTATAGTTATGTAAATCTGAATACCTAGAGAGTTTAATCTGAAGCCTGTGAAAAGCCACTTGTCCAATAATTACTCTGTCATTTTTTTCTACAGACTGTAGCCAATGTCTCTTCTACCCTGGCTTCAGAAGGAAAGGAGACTAGGCATTGCCTCCTGACTTAGTGAGCAAGAAATGGCTAGGGTAGTTCTTCAGCCTGGGGTTCATGGGAATTCGTAGTTATTTGGAGTGGGGTTAGGGATACAGTCTACGAAAGAAAAAATTGAAAGCCATAAAACCCAGAACACCCCCTTTTAAAAAAGGCTTGCTTTTCTTAGCTTAAGTTCAGTATATGATGAGTTGCATCCAACTTTCCATGAGAATTCTGTAACTTGGAAAAGATGATCCACTGTTAAGTGAGGGGCAATGGTGGGATTGCTGCAGCTAATAAAGAGGAGGATTGAGATCAGGGCAGCTATTGGTTTTGGGTATCATCTCTGGCCTGCTTTTCTTGCTTCTTGTTCAGTCTTGGCTTCCCAACGGAGTTGATTTTGTTGCTACTTTTTAAGAAGATGAGCTGTTATGGGAGTAAAAAGATGGTTTTGGCTTGTTTTGTGTGGTGAGGGCATCCCTTTGCTGCTGTATGCCTTTTTAAGGGAAGGGAAAGAAACGTGTGGAAATGTCTTGCTGATTCTTATGGTGCTGCTGTTACTTTCTCTTGTACTTGTTAGTGGCCATGGTTCCTGAAAAGAAGGAAGCAGATCACTTAGGAAAAGGATAATAAATTGGAATGTACAAAAATATGCATGTCTTTTCCATAAAATGTGTTTGTTACTCAAGTAAAACTTGGTAAGTGAATCTGCTTTTACATCCTGAAAAAAAACATACAAATCTTTCTAGTATCTGATTGCAGGGCCAAGATTAGGTTAAAAAAAAAAAAAAAAAAAAAAAAAAAAAAAAAAAAAAGGAAGTCACTCTATAACTGGATATGAATAACAATTGTTTGTTACCCATTACAGCAGTTAGGGTTGTGAAAGTTAATGTATGCATATTGTTTATATGGGTGATTTTCCTACACTCATAGTCAGTGAATAACCTGCCAGAAGAGACTTGTATTTTTGTTAGCTTCTCTTATTGCCTGCTCCTTTTCAACCTCAAGAAAGCCATCACCAAAGCCAGACTGATTCCCTGATTGGTTCAGACTGGCTTTGCAAGTAGAGGAAATATTCTGCCCTTACAATGAGTATAGCCTTAAGGTTAGGCTTTTGCTGCTCCTTAACCCTTCATACTGTGAAGCAGCAACCTGAAGGTGCTGTATTAACGATTCTGCAGGAGAGTTTGCTTTAAATCACCTAGGTGTTAAGCCTTGCCTCTGCAATGCTGTTGGCACCTGCTCGGTTGGTTCACACAGTTACTGAAATAAACTTCTTTTTTTAACCTCATCCCCCTTTCTACCACTTCTTAAATGGAACTTTTGCAGCCACTTCAATTTTTTTCTTAGTAGTAGCGAATAATTGTAATCCATTTATATTGCTGAAGACATTAAGCATGAAAATGAAGTGGTTAAATGAGTTATAGGAATATGCTTCTTGGAGTGTGGGAGTTCAATCTATAGGTCTGCAGGCTACTCAATGCAGTGTAATGGCTTGGTATGAAAAAGGAAAGAACATTGGTCTCATATCTTCTCCTGCACTATATTGTTCAGAATATAAATAGTGGTAATATTGACTAGTATTTCTTAATATGGTTTGGTTTTGTTTTTCATTCTACATCTTCAACGTTTTACTGTTACCTGATTGAGTTCTGTCTGTGCTATATTACTCAGTTTTGTAATTGGATGTTAGGACAATTACAGCATGCTGATTTTTTTTTTTTTTTCTTATTAATCCCTTATTTGATGCTTTACCTTTAGAAAGGAAGGTTTTTTTTCAGGAAGAAAATCCTAGAGAATGCTCATGTTGTGTATATAGATAGGAAGACAGACAATTGTTGTGAAGTGTCGAAGTGCTTGCTTAAACGGAGGCCTCTTCCCCTTCTTCAAGGTGTATGTTTTGGAAAATTAGGCGAATGAGTACTCGGTTTCATGGTGAAGTGTAATACAAAATTAGGCATTGTTAATAGGATGGGGATAGTCCTTTTCACTGAGGAAAAATGATGTGCTTTCCACTTCCCATGCTTGCCTGATAAGAAAGCTTAGGAATGTTTTCCTTACTGATAGCTGAATAAGCCTTCAAGACACATTAGTCACTACTGTAGTGTTGGTTACCTTGTACTCCCATCTGAATCTCAGGCCTGCCTCTGATCAGCAGGGTATTGCAATGCTGCTTTCATTCTTCTTCCTTCTCTCCCATGGCTGCCTTGCACTTTTTTCTCCTCCCTAACTTAAAAGCACTACATTTTAAGAAGGAAGGAAGAAAGAAAGAAGAAAAAAAGCATAATCCAACCAACCAAAAACCTTCTTGTGTTCTCTGTTAACGTTCTTCTTAATTGAACTAGCTGTTACTATTGACTCCTTACTCCAAAGTCACTAACAACTTTCTAACCAAAGTAGTTACTCTTTTTAAAAGAGCTCTAATATTTAACATTCTTTCCATTCTCATCTATAGCTCTGTTTTCTCACTTTGTTCCTTTGAATTATAAAGTTGATGTGAGCTTAGAGCTGTAATGAGCATCTGCAGAACACTAGCAGCCATGTCACTGCTAAAATTAAATCTTTTTAACTGATGGTTACTCAGGTTGGGGATAGGGAGAAATGCCATCTGTGTGTGTAGTTGTTCAGGGTAGCCAAGGACACTTAACCCAAAATTCATTACTAAGAATGATTGGTTGAGATTCAGAGGAAGAAATTTTGTACCTATATGATGAAAAAAACCAAAACCAACCAACACAAAAAAACCCAACCACCAAAACCCCCAAACAAACAATCAAAAACAACATACCAAAAAACCCACACACTCCCTACTCCCTCCCCCCTCCCCCTACTTTACTGCATGAAATGATGTATTTCTTCATAGTTAGATTTGGGGAGGAAAATATCAAGGGGGAAAAAAAAATAATTCTCCAGAATTCTGCAACTTCAGAAGTAGCTGTCAGCTCCTACCAGGCAAAAGGCAGTGTGTTTGGAGTACCTCAAATCCTTATTTCAGAGAGTTTGGTAAATTAAGCATAAAATGTATTGTTTTGACTGTGGCTATGTGGGCTTTAAAGAAGAAAACCAAACAAAACTCAAATATTTTAAGGAGAGATTAACATATGTGTGGTCTTCTGTTGTCAAGCTGGAAGATGGCAAGGCCAGAATTCTACCTCTAACTTGAACTGTAATGTAAGGCTCTTAAATGTGTATTTGGTCTGACTGATATATTTGAAAGCTTTTGAGTAGTATCTTGGGAAAGCCACCCTTGCTTGCTTTCTTTTAGGGGGATACTATGGCCTATCCTAAGCATTTCGTTCGACAGCTCTTCAGAGTATAGCATCTAAAACTGATACGGTGCTGTACTTGGTAACTTCTGATTTTTCTGGATAAGAAACAGTGTAAGAGGCATTCTGGCTTTACATGAAGTGCTTGAACGCTTTGAGTGCTGCTCTGATACCTAAATTCAAGTTGGTAATTTTTTTTGGTGGCTGTATCTTACGTGTGTGCATTTTTGGCTTTGAGTTTTTTAATTAAAAAACAATAGTTTGGTACGTAAGTGTGATTAAGGTCTCATATAAATCTACTGCAGTATGACTCTTGTTTTCTGTGGTACTGATACTGTGTTCTTCCCCTCCAAGGGGGGAAAACCCAACAACTGGAAGAACTTGAACTAATGTTCTTAACTGAGTGATAAAACAATAACACTGAGCTGTGTATAAAAGCAGAGGTGGAGGCTGTGCCTGCAGTTGGATGATTGGATTTGATTCCAGAAATGTGCTGGAAATGGGACTTAAAATCACAGAGTAATTAAAGTTGGAAGGGACTCTAGAGATCGGCTAGTCTGACCCTCTGCTCGAAGCATTTCTCACTAAATCTGGCTTATAGAATAATTGTAGAACAGTGAGGTCAGAAGAGAGCTTTGGAGATCATTTGGTCCAGCACTATGCTCAAAGCAGGGTCTACTACAGCAGTTTGCTCAGGATCTTTTCCCGCTGAATCTTGAATACCTCCAAAGATGGAAATTGCATAGCCTTCCTGGGCAGGCAGCAGCACCATTTGACCACCCCCATGGTTTTAAAACAACTAACCAAGCAGCTAATATCTGATTAGAATTTACCATTCCAAGTTGTGTCAGTTGCTGTGAAACTGTGGTGACAGCTGTGTACACGTAATAAGCTTTACTTGTATACTTCAATATAGCTTGTTTTACTTTGATGCAAGGCTGTAGTTTGACCTTCTATATTAACAGGGCTGGCTTACAAACCATATCACTGGTGGCTGCTGTCTGAGGAGTTGAGGTGAACCGGTGGGGAACTGATACAGGTAGAAGTGACCCCATACATAAGCGTTAACATGTTCACGAGTGCAATATGAAGGAGGGGGGTATTTTTGAGGATGGAAATACTAGGAGGGTGGTGTGTGCCCCTTAAGCCGTTACTTGTGCTAAAAGAAGTGCTTTTCAAGTTGCATCCTGAGATTTTTAGAGTTAAAATACCCCTGACTCTTGAAGATCTTGGTTTTGAGATTATTTGCAAAAAATTCAAATCTGAGATGAAATTGATCTTTAATTGAGAAGATAAATATTTTCAGTTGCATATTAAAAACTATAATTTTGGAATCTTTGTCCTAACAATAGTGACCTAGGTCAGTATGGTAGAAAAATTACTTCAAAGGCAAAGTCCAAGCTATCTGTGCTTCCATTTGGCAACACCATTTGCTGGGGGGGTGGGGGAGTGGGGGTGTGAAACATGGCCTGCCACTTTGCTTTGTTTTGTAGCCTTTCTGTTCTGTTAGGATTTTTGATTCTGCTTTGCTAGCATACTGGCTTGGAGTAGTGGTCTGTGAAATGCTGCTTGCTGGTGCTTTGGAGTTTGTGATCCTACATGATTTCACTGCCAGCTGGAAAGCAAAATGGAAAGAAGCAAACCAGACAAGTATCCCAAATTGTAAAGCAGTTTTCCCATGCCATAGAAAGCATGAAGCTAGTAAGCTTTGCTTAGCTGCTGGCTGATACTGTTGCCACGGTGTTTGAGTGGTACTCTTCCACTGAAGTAACTTGGCCTAAGATCATTTGAGATGTATCTGCATTTGGGTCTTCCATTCTGGTTTGTTTTGCCTTCTTACTCCTGAGTGTCAGTCTTCTGCCCTTTGGGGATAATGGTATTCACTAGGCCTCTATCAAAAGCAATTCTATAAATACTCAGATTTAACGGGATCTACAGTCCACTATTTAATTACCTCATTAAAAGGCAGTATCACCTCCAAATCTCTGCAATTTTCTGTTCTTGATTAGGGAAGGAGGGTCTGCTGGTTTTAGTATTGAGCAGCAGCAACAACAAGAAGGTTTTATAACCCTGGGAGATGGGAGAGCTGTCTGTGATATGTGAGGCTTGGACTTGAGAGACTGTTCTGGATAAGTGAGTCATGCTAAAAAAGAAGCTGGGTATTACATGGGATTAGTTAAATACTGAGCAATTTATTTTATTTTGGTTTTAGTTTGGAGACAGTAGTGCTCAGAAGTCAGAGAAAAACTGTCTGAGCAAAAATGTCTTGCACAAAAATTCATTAGCAGAAGAGGTACATTTAGATGGATGCAGTATCTACATATTCAAAATATAGCAAGTAATCTTGGGAATTTTAGAGCAGGAAGCAGTAGAAATTGTGTTTAGTAAGGTAGTATGTCATGGAGCAGCATGTGATTGGGGAAGCATAGGGAGAATTGAGCAGAATGGTGAAACAGCCTAGCTATTATTAAGAAGAAAAAAAAAAAAGAAGAAAAAGTACAACTAAACTTAAGATTGCTATTCTTGATGTAAATACGACCTGATGTAAAAATGACTTCTGTTGTCTAGGCAGTAGGTATGTAATATTGTAGTAGAGACTTAGATCAGGCTACAAGTACAAAGTAAAATTAAGTTCATTTATTAACATACAGTGTTGGTAATTCTGTATGCCATTTCTATTAAATTTGGATTGCACACTGTCATTTGAAGACTGTCTTTAATAATAGTATCTGTTTTAATACAGGCTTTTCAGGAGGAGGGCTGTTGAATATAGACAAGTGCTTGAGAAGAGTGGAACTCTTGACTAGTGCTTGGGACCTATGCAATGTATGAAAATGGCAGGGGGGGCAATGCACACTGCTTTACTTTTAGGTGTCCAGTATGTGTGCTTGAGAGACTACGGTTAATATTTCTGTTT
>JAAGNO010001527.1:41835-51843 GCA_033439905.1 Ceryle rudis | reverse complement strand
GGGGGGGCAATGCACACTGCTTTACTTTTAGGTGTCCAGTATGTGTGCTTGAGAGACTACGGTTAATATTTCTGTTTCCAAAATAGATGGTTGATGTCACGTCTGTGAATGAACACTCAGAAAGTGAGATTAAAGGCTGGAATATCAGTTGCAGTGATAAATGAGATTTATTGGGTTTTTTTATACAGATCTCACAAAAGAGTGCTTTAGCATTGCTGTGTAAAAGAGATAATCAAAGAGCATCAAGTGCATGTTGTTTCTTTGCAGCAGTCCCTGAGCTGCTCAGATGTCTACATTCAGGGAAACAATCATCTCTAGTTGCAAGGAGGAGGGGCTAAGTAAAAAGCAATGATATAGGCTGCTGGCAAAGTCTGGTACAGAGATCTCGGAGTTCTGCGTGCAGACAGCCAGCTTTAACAGTGTGCAGTTTGCTGTGTTTATTCTGCCGCACAGTACCCTCCTCTCTGTGTACACTTGCTCTAGGAGACCCTTTCTAGTATTTGAAATAACTCTGAGGTATTCTATAGAGTAGAGGTGGTGCATTGTGTACGCTGTATAAAGACTATGCAAGACAAAGCTTTTATTTCAATTGATAAAATTAGTCTGATAATAGGATTCTGTCTGCATTGTACTAATTGCAGGGGACAACTATTAAAAAAAAAAAAAAAGACTTTTGACACCTGAAGGCTTTTGTGATAAGGCACTTGGAGGCAGTCTGTTGGAGTGTCAGGTGGCAGTAGTTTAACTAGGCAAGGACAAAGGTGAGCGTATGTACGAAGTCATCTTGGTCAGTGTTGGAAATACACTGCTCTAACTGAGTGCTGAAAGATGCCGTGTGTAGGAAAATGACCTCTTCATTTTCTGCTCTGGGCTGGCTGAGGAAGATTCAGTTTTTTTTTCTGAGCTTCCTCAGGAAGCTGTTTATTTTGGATATTGGCATATTTTTTTTAAGTGAATGATAACTATCGCCCCTTAGATACCCAACAAACCTGCAGAAATTCTTACCATTAGTTGCTCATGCTAATTACTGTAATAAGCACTTTCAATTCTTCTTCCCACAAGTGCAATTGGAATGTATTGATTCTGTATTTAACCTTTAAAACTTCATGTTCAGCAATATCCTACTGCTGAAGTGGACTTCCCCGAGAATAATAGAGAATTTATTTTAGAAGCCAAATAGAAATACATCAAGATATATAAGGCTTATGAATGTCTTAGGGTGTCTCCTTCTGAAGAGACTGACTCTAAATACAAAATTCCTTCTTTTGATACAGCCCTCTATCTTCTTTCTCTTCTCTCTTTTTTAGGTCTTGAATAAGAAAATTATTTCTATGTTGTTTTATCAGGACAATTAGGAATAGTTTTAGATGTCAGCATTTTAATGGCAGTAAGGTGTACACAAAAGCTACAACATGAGGCTGCAAGCTTGGAGCCAAGATCGTGTTCTTGATATGGCTGTTCGTGATCTGGTCATTCGGTTTCTTATAATTTTCTTGCTGTGGTTGAAAGGATTAGCACAGGGACTTGCATCTGTCACAGATAGCTTTCCTCTGTGTTTTTTTTTTTTGGAGAAGAGAAACAGTATGACCCCCTGAGGTAGCAGAAATAGTTGCTTCTTTTTATTGTCTGCAGGACAGCTGTCAATGCTGATTGGCAAAACAAGGTTTTCAAGATACTAAAAGTACTTCATTGCCTTTGAGAAGCAGGAAAGAAATATGCTTAGAAGGGGAACAAAAAAAAAATTTAAGTTGTATTTTGAAGGACTCTTGTAGCCCACAAAGGGAGCTTTCTGAAAAAAATGTTTATTCTGGTATGTTTATATCTCAGGACAAGTTCAAAGATAAAAAAGAGGAACAAGGTTTTATACTTGCAAGATTCTGAGTGAATAAGTTGCATTACTTCTGTATTGATGAATTGCTCCTTCATGTATGAGTTTGTCCTTTAATAATAGAAAAAAGCGCCCCAAAACAATAAACTCAACCCAGAAACACATCCACTTGCAATACACAGAGCTGGGACTGCTAACAGTTGTCTGTATAAGGATGCTTAAGATGAGCTTAAGGAAACATTTA
The DNA here is from genome assembly GCA_033439905.1 of Ceryle rudis. NCBI lineage: Eukaryota > Metazoa > Chordata > Aves > Coraciiformes > Cerylidae > Ceryle > Ceryle rudis. The sequence goes on along the minus strand of JAAGNO010001527.1, from coordinate 49,771 downwards.
ATTTTAGTAAAGCACAAGCATAAAATCTTTTTTCCCAATAGTGAAGTCATGATACCATCATTCTCTTTGTATTCTTTTTATTCTTAATACATGTAGAGAACCATAGGTAATACATATATAATATCTGGAGTTTGCAAAGTTCAAATGCTGTCAGTTGTCCCCTTGCATTTCAAAGAAATTTAATTACCTTTTACGTTAGTCTAGCCATAGACTGCAGCATCTTAGTGTTCTCATATTCCTAGTTTCTGGGGTGCTGGACTGTGTGTATTTCTCAGTTCATGCTGAGTCATGTTGATTTCATGTGGTTAACATTATTTGGGGTACCAAGCCTGGCACCAGCAGTGAACAGGGTTGGCACCATCACTGCAGACCTACACTGTCTGCCCCCACCCCTTAATTACAAGCAGTGTTTGCCAATTCTAGAGACCGGGGAATTAAATCCTTACAAGATTCCTGAAATTCAAATGTTGCATTAAAAGTAGAGCACTTTATAGTCTTAAGAGCAGCATCACAACAGGAACCTCAATTGATGGTAGCACAAGCTGGTTCTTCTGCCTCAGTTGTCAGTGCTTAACAGGGTGAGTACCTTCACAGGTCTTCATCAGAGTTCTCAGTCCTGTGTGAGTGAACACCATTCTTTACAGATGAGAAGTTTAGTGTCAAAGCCAACAACTCACCTCAGGCTGCCTGTGGACTGTTTTCACTGTTCTTGATTAGACTGTTTGAGCATGCAGAAAGAATGAAAATAACGTAGTACTTGGTTTGCTATCTAACTAATGGGTATTTGATGTTTCCAAGGCTTGTGAATTTGAAGTAAATGTATTAGTAAAATGTAGAGGAGGTGCTAGCAGTAGAGGAGTAGAAGAGATAGCGTGAGCATGAAAGTGAAGCAGAACAAGCAAAGAAAATGGAAGGACTGAGCCCTTACAGAAGGAGGAAAGGCATTTAAAATCACAGCCTCTGTCAGTAGATCAAGCAATGGGCACCTTGTCCAGTTTTGGAAATGCTAGTGAGTATATATTCCATTATTTTTCTTAGTCATTACTTAGCTGTTTTTGTTATCCTGCTCTGACACTGGGATTGCCGGTTCTCCCAGATTCAGTGGGAGCAGTGTTTAGCTGGTTAAACTGGGTCTTATCTGTCTTTGTGGTATCCAGAACTGGTTGGTGTGTTTGCACTGTGCCCCATGTACCATACTCCAGCAGTAAGGCACAAGAAGTCGGAGCTGTTGAGACCTGGTACCTTGTTAGCCAAGTAGCTCAAACTGTGCTGTACAAAAGTGCCTCTGACTGCTGATGGAGTGTGGTACCTGCGTGTTGTTGCCAGGATAAATGCAATAAATGAGCTCCTCAGGTTAACTTAATTGTTGGTAATTGCAGATAGAAATGAGGCAGCCTATTTCAATTAAAATGTGAAATATGACTTTCTTGGATTCCTGTTGCACTGTTTTGTGTTTTGGTGGTTGGTTTGTTTGTTGGTTTTTGTTGGTTTTTTGTGGTGGTTTTTTTTTTTTTTGTTTTTGAATAGGAGTTAGTTCAGGCTTTTTCTTTTAGAAGCTTATTTGCAGAGATAAAACTTCACTTGTTGGTGAGATGTTAAGCCTGAGAAGCTCTTGCCAAAACTAAGACAGAATGAGAGCATCAGAAATAGGGAAGAAAATCAGTATTCATTAACCGTTTAGCAAGCAAAATGTTCTGTTCTGTTTCAAAGATGGCTTTGTGTGTGTAAACTATTACTGGTTTTATATATATATATTTGGTCCCCTTTTAAAAAGCTGGGGAGCAATAATTTGATTCTGGGATAGAGGTGAATTAATTTCTAATGCTAAGTAGTAACATTTGGTAATGAATGGAGGCAGGGGAAAGCTGTTTGAATGAAATATATCCAAAGTAAGTTGCACCAACACTTCCAGAAGTGAACCTCAAAAGAAATGAGCAGTTATGTAGTGTGTCCTAGCCACTGAAATTAGAGCACGGAAGTGGAGGAAAAAAATCTCACAGCTTTTTGGGGTTATGAGAAGAACTTTCCTTTTAAACCTATCTGCTAATTCTGATGTTATAAATTCGGATAAAGTTTTCAGGGGTATTGATTGTGCGAGTAAATGCTGCTGCTGTTCCCTACTTACTATAATGTAGGACTGGATTAAAAATTAGGACTACTTTTTGTTGTAGTAGCTGAGTTACTGTAACTGAAACAAAGCAAAAGTAAGGTAGATTTTCAGCAAAACAACACTCACATATTGGAGAGATGTTGATGTTCTGATTACGTTCTTCATTTAGTGGATTGCTTGCTTATGGGAAGCGAGGGTTTGTGGCAAAATGCTGGACACTCCCTCTGGAGAGGTAGAAAAAGTAGCAGCAGGATAGCAGGAGACTTCATGTTGTTCGCTTTTTATTTCCTGCTGCTTTTCTCCTGTGTTTTTGAGCCTTCGGCTCTGCTAGTTTTTCCTCTCACACCATCTTCCCCTTTCTGAATGTTTGCTTGTCATGGCACATTAGGTAGTGCAAGTGTCTGCTCTTTTAATCAGAGATGTAGGTATGTAAATATTGTCATAATGTTACTGTTTAATCTAGTTCCCTTAGAGAGGACATTGTTTATTTCTGCATTGCTACTGTTCACCAGAGAAATTAGCCTACACTAAACTGTGGAGTCTGTTAAATGTGACCTGTATGCATAATACAATAGGACAGACACTGTAATCTATAGCTGGATGTTCATGAATTAGTGGCAATCTGCATACAGTTACAACAAGCAAAAGGACACTGTTCCCAAAAGTATGAGGTATATATGTTAGAATATAAATACAGTTGATCACAGTGGAAATCTGAAAGTGGGCCTTGAGCCACCTTCCTTTACTGTACACTTAATGAGAAACCAAGAGGGCCTACGTCACAAATGTTTCTTGTGGTCATTCCCTTCAGACTTCTTTAACTTCAAATTCTGAAATATATAATAAGAAATCTGTTTTGTCTGTTTTTCGCTCTGCCCCCTTCCAGAGGAGCACGGGAAGTTCAGATGTGACACAAAGACAGGAAATGTGTAACAAATCGGCCCGTGCTGCTTCTCTGTAGCTATTCAATATAAAAATTAATGTTACTTTAGAGTGTAAGTTTCTATTTGTGGTATTATACAGTTGTTTAGTACAGCTATTGAGAGTGACATCTAATATTTGGGTTTTTTTCCCTTTAGAGCACAACAATGGAAGAAACAGCTATATGGGAACAACACACAGTGACTCTTCACAGGGTAAGTTCATACAATTGGTTGTGGTGCCTAATGCAGGATACTGGTAGTTTTTGAAAACAATAGGAAATAAAACAGATGTCAGGAAGTAAAAAAAAAAAAAAGGAAACTGTCGTATTCCTTTGTTTAAATTTAGAAGTGTTGTAAAAGCTCCATTCGATAGTAGCACTCTTTGTTGGGTTTCAGAGATAAGCCTGCCTACAACCAACCATGCCAGAAACAAGAGTTTTGTGTTACTTCTCTATGTACCTGAATGTAGTTAGAAATCTAAGTGGTCATTAACGATTGTGCTCAACTATACTCAAATGTTCAAAACTTGCAGGGACATAAACCAGTATAGTTAAGCATAAACAAATGTGTTCAAAACTGCCTTATTTGCTTGACACTTTCTTAAAATAGTGGCTGAAGAGTGACTTTTTTTTTTTTTTTTGGGTGGTCAGAACACGCACCTTAACACAAAGGAATGTGTACTAGGCATTGGCTAATAGAAAGACAGCATTTACATTCAGACTGACTCTAGTCTTATTTGAGTTACTCTTAAATTAAATTGACTTTTGATGTAGCTATTGTGAAGCTGTACAAGAAAGGCAATAAGGATTGAGTTGCCTAGAGGAAGTCAGACCAAGGTGGGATGCTGTTTCTGGCAGCACCCTGGTATTAAAGCAACCATGGAATCATGGCTCAAATAGTTATATTCATTCCAACAAAACAGAGATGCACAAGAGGTTGGGGTTTTTTCCAGGGAACAATTTGTATCATTTGCCTTCAATTCTTCAGTATAGAATCAAGGCATTTTAGAATGATTAGATGAATTGACCACTGTGACTAAAGAAAGCGTACGAATAGATCAACTCATAACCTAAAATGTTACTTCTCTATACAAACCTATTATCTGTTGATTCTAATGGGTTTAGTGCTGTTAATTCAAAAAATCTGGTTTAGTACCTGCCCTCTTAAGAAGAGAGCAGTTATACTCAGTTTGATGAGATGGCTGTCTAACTAAACATACCTTCTCTAACTGCAACCACATGTGGAAAGAAGTGTAGGTAAAACCAAAAATGTGTGGTGATACTTATCTAGGCTACTCTTTAAGCTTCAAGAAGATTTTAGGGCAACAACTTCTTGAGCAAGTTGTATTATTTCTACATGTAATTGCCCTTTATGTTTTCTTGAGATTGTCCAGTCATCCCTGGAACTTGTGTGAACTTTTTTTTTTTTAACTCATATTACTGATTAAATTAGTACTCTCATAATTTAAAAAAGGCAAATAAAAATGCTATCATGATACAAGTTTGGCTAGTAGACTTTGTGATAGCTTAGTTTCTCATAAAGGGGATATTTTTCTGGTTAATCGGAGCAGTAACTTTATTGAAACCCAACGTTCAGTCAGTGTGCAAAGGAAAAATGAAATCCTGCAGCATGGTGTTACCTTGAACCTATGATTTCAGGATTTGTAGGTACTAGAAATCATGTCTTTGGTTTGCATTTGATTATAATTTTAATTATATTTCATGTACCAAACTTCTGCCAACTGTATTGGTTAAACTGTTTTGTTAGCTAAGTATGTATATATCCTTTAGATATCTAAGGCTGATGGCATATACACTTTAATATTAATTTAGCCAATTAAAAACAAGCAGTGTCTTCCATCTGCCAGATAACAAAACCAAAACTCTTAAGGTAATGTTCAGCAAGTTTCTTAACATTTATCCTTAACACTGAGAAGAGGGTTTAGAGTGACTGCATATTTGCTTGTGGGGTTTTTGATTTTGCTTTTCATTTGTGACATTCTTGTAGTGTTAGATTATCAAGTAAATGAGATTCCTTCAGTTCAGTTGGAAGGAGTGAAATGCAGCCACATATCAGTTATCCTCAAAGATACCTAGATAAGTTAATAGAACTGGTATAGATTCAAAATACCACTCTGAGGAGTTGTGGAATATTTTATGAGTAAGTTTGCTCCACTTTGCTGAGCTACAGAACAGCTAGAGAGCATCTACTCTCAGCCACAAAATACATTTGGAAGAATTGAATTTGTTCACTAAAAAGTCCCTCTGATTTTTGGCTTGGCTGAGAGCTGTAGGCTGGCTATGAATGATTGGATTAATGACATTTAACATGTGCTGAATTTCTTCGGGGTAGATGAAAGTCAGGCTTCATGTTACTAGCTTCCTGTTTTACTAGTATGCCTGCGAAGCTCTTGGGATTCACCGAACTCTTTCATGTGTTCTCTCAGTATTTGCCCTCACAAATGAGGCTAGACAGTTTGGAGAATCTGATGCAGAATAATTCGTCGAAAACTTCAGTAAGTTACCCTGGGAGAGGTAGAGGAGTCCAGAGTTGGTGTCAGTCTAGATCAGCTCCTGTCTCTTTGCAGGTACCTGCTTACTGGCAAAGAAATTTGTTGTCCCTCCAAGTGCCCCAAAGAAACTATGTAACTGACTTATTTTTCCCTTTCGTTTTTTATTAATGGTATTTCTTCAAAACAAGTTTGAGTAAGGACCACTAATATCTATTGCAGTGAACAGCCTTAAAAATAGGGGGGAAATGCAAGTAATTTTTTATGTGTTATGTGAGTGTGTTGGCAAAGATACACAAAATATTCTCAACTACATTCATTCGTGTTTTGAGACTCATTTTTGTCCTGTTGGCAATTCCAGTACTAACAATTTTACTTGTTTCTAAGCCTGTGCTGTTCTCTACTACAACTCCATTGTGCTTGTTTATGGCAGGGTAGAATTCCTGTAATTCTTCTTGGGCTCCATAAAGGTAGCCAAAACTGTAAAAACAAAAAGCAGATTTGGTAGTAATCGTGACACTTCAGGAAAAGAGCTATCACTTGTATGCAGTTGCTTTCTAAACAAAAAACTGCTTCCTTAGCAGGTACTGTGAAGTATACTATCTGTGAGGTCTACCTTTATCTTAATGGGTCAGTGTCAGAGGCATTCAACATCTTAAAATGATTCTGCATTGTTATAGAGGACAGTTATTGATTTATAAACCAATTAATGGGGGTTAAGAAGTTTTGTTACGTACCTTGAAAAGATACACTTTTTAAAATATGTTTTGGTCATGTAATGGCCCTTTGCAAAGAGGATGGTGTGGTATATACATTTTGGAACATGAGCTTTAAAAAAGAGAAGGGAGTGCTTTGTATAGGGAGCTCTTGCTGAGGAAGGCAGCTTTGCTCCTTTCTTTTGAAGGGTTTCTTCCTGTGATCTTTACTTTCCCAGGGATGTTATTTGCAACGTAGGGACAGAGTATACTTGATCCTGGTAGTTGTGATGTACATATGTCAGTTCGGGCCCTTTAATATTGTTCAAACATCAGATTTTTTTATTTAATCCATCTACTTCAGGTAGTTTAGAGAAACTGGAACAGAGCATATAAGCAGTCTAACTGTGCTGTGATTTAACACAGTAGTTGGTGAATTCCAGCCCGGTTGTCAAAAACTAGAAACTCCTTTTGGGGAGGAGAGATTTGAACTTCTAATCAAGACTTTTTGTTCCCTTTCTTTACCACACTTCCAACTTCCTGGACTGCTACTAGCTCTTAAGAGACTAAGCCAGTCTCAAGTTCAGTTAGCTTATCAGGTAGCTACAGTTTATCTTTTATTGAAATATCTCCTGTTTTTTATATACTTAACTGTAATGGACTTTGAGGAGCCATGCACTTTGTATATTACCTGGGTTTCTTCATACTTTGAACTCAAGTTCTGTGTGTCTGTCTCAGATGTGTCTCCTTCCCTCAAAGAACAGAAACCAGGTATGTACATACCTTCCTGCTTTTCCCATGCTGCCTTACTGTGGGAGAGCAAAATTGGACAGATCTTGGTTGTGGGGTTTTTTTTTTTTTTTTCCTTGACACAACATCTGACAGGTGAATTTGTGATGTGGCAGATTTTTTTCTTTCAATGCAATTGTAGTTAACATACATGTTTATCTTTGTACATTTATCTGTAGTGACCAGCACCATTTCCAGACATGACTAGGAGCTAGGCCTAGTATTCTAAAGATACTTCAGTTTATTGTGTCTCCTACGATGATCATAGGCAGCAGGATAAAATGAAAGGTAGTAGGCTGAGTTTTACTGGAAGGTTTCTTGTTTGAGCTCTTAAATTTTAAGAAGTTTGATTTGAACTTTCTAATTTGGAGTATTTCTTAGGACTTTGATTTATGTTAATAGAAAACCTTTAACTGATGTTCTATTTTTTGACTGTTGTCTGTATATTATACTGCATTGTTTCAGGGCTTCTTGAAAAAAAGAACATTAAAGTATGAAACCAGTTGTCTTAATATTGGTGATTTGTTTTGCAAATCTAATAAAAAAATAAAATGACAAGCAGCAAGATAATGTTTACAGTGAGTTTCTGCATCTCTGCTGGCCTTAGCCTGATGATTGTATTTCTTTTAATGAGTGGAGAACTATGACAGTTTTTGCTTGATTGTCTGTGGTCTAAGGAAAGATGCAGAACATTTAAATAAAGTTTGACATAAATGTCTTATTACCTCTTTTCCCTTTCTTTCCCCACACAAATACTTTGTGAACTGAATTCTGTTAGAGTAATGGAAAACTGAAAGATGAAGCAGTGGCAGGAGAAAGAAGAAATGTTACTGTTTTGAAAGAGGTTTTTGTTACATATTTTCATAGGCTATTGTATATTCTCCTTGTTGACTAGTTAAAACAAACAAAC
>JAAGNO010001527.1:3997-41735 GCA_033439905.1 Ceryle rudis | reverse complement strand
TTTTGAAAGAGGTTTTTGTTACATATTTTCATAGGCTATTGTATATTCTCCTTGTTGACTAGTTAAAACAAACAAACAAAAACAAACCAAACCAAAAGGAGGGAGAACCTCAGCTCTGGTTGTAAGTATTCATTATGATCCTTTAGACTGACTTCCTGCATGGCACAGGGTTTCACTTAGTAATTCTTGAATCCCAGCCATGGTTTCTGGTTGATCTGGCTGGAATGTATCTTGAAAACATGTCCAGTCTTCCTTTAATGAATTAAAATGAATGTAAAAGCAGCAGTAAGGTGTACCCCTCTGCACTCCTCCACACCTGTTAGACCAACTTACTTTCTTCATACATAGCAAGAGTATGTGCTGATTACTGAAATCAATTTCTGAACAGTGAATCTCCAAATCCTTGGCTTTATATTGTCTTATTCACTGCTTTCAGGCTAAAATCTGGACCATCTTTTTATGACCTCTTTTAGGGGGAAATAGGAAACAAGTTTCTTTGAGCAGTGATTACTGTCTGAAAAGCTAATCATCATGTGTCTTGCAGCCAGATGCAGACTGCCATGTTGCTTCTGCAGTCACTGTAAGGTTATGAAACTCCTTGCTAAAGCTGGGTTATGTTTGTCAAAAAGTCTGAAAAAGAAAGATAAGTCTGCCAGCGTGGAGTGTATGCTGTGTGAAGCAGAGAGGAGGAATTGACTGAAACCTGATCTTTTCCATTCAGTGACTTACTATGCCATTTTTGACTATACAAAGATTTCAAAACAAATTCTTAAGCAAAATACAGTGTTTAAACAATAATATCCTTCTGACAGTGTTTTCTGGGCAGTTATAGAGAGTTTATTTCCCATCCTCACTGCTTCCAGGCAGAAGTGGAAGCATTGTTCCTGTTAGATATTTCAACATACAACAGTAACTTTTCAGAGGCATTGACCTTGCTGTAGTGGCAGGTCACCCTAGAGGGAAAAGATTGAAGCAAATTACTGTTGTTAAGATGCAGATGATTTGCAAGCACTGACAAGGTTTTGATGTATTTAATGGTACAAGTGATCTTGGTATTATTCCTAAGAACTGAGCCTGCAGTCATACTGCTGTGTGCTGCGATCCTGTCAGTTCTTCAGCTAAGCGAGGTCAAGCTGGGTAAATACCATAATGCAAAATCTCAAAGAAAGTGTTGCAGAAAGTGATGGGCGTTGGAATCAGTACCTCACTCAGCACAGTGGTATGGTGTGTAGTGTAGTCTTCTTGAAGACTGAAGTCTTACTGATGACCACCTAAAGCCCAGGTCGTAGGAATGCAACTGTGAATACTAGTATTTTGCTCTTGAGAGAGATTGGGTAGTCTGAAACTCTGCCTTCTAAGGCTTTTTAAAATTATTTGTAGTCTCTTCTGTTCTTGGATTGCATAGCATTGCATGGTTCATTTATCTTTCTTTTTTTCTAAGAAGTTTTATTCATCTCATTGGACCTTTTTGTGTTTGACAAAGGAATGAGAATCGTGACCGTATAAATATTAGAAAGTGAAAATATTCCTCGTTACATTATAGGCCCCTGGATTTGGATTTGGTATTGCAATATCTGGAGGAAGAGATAATCCTCACTTCCAGAGTGGTGAGACATCGATAGTTATTTCCGATGTGCTGAAAGGAGGCCCAGCAGAGGGACTGCTACAGTAAGTGCTAAAATATGCTTTGACTGGGGGAGCATTCATCTTTGTCAGTGGTGGCTTAAACTCCAAATCGTTTTGCTCTCAGGATATCTTAACAGTAACTGATTGTATAGTAGGCTTATAATACAGCTAGATAATCATTCCCCGGTATTTCCCCCTTGGCATAAAGTATTTATACTGTACATTGTGATGCTTTTTATCTAGAGAAAATGATCGTGTTGCAATGGTTAATGGAGTTTCAATGGATAACGTCGAGCATGCGTTTGCTGTTCAGCAGCTGAGGAAAAGTGGGAAGAATGCCAAAATTGTAAGTGAAGGTCTTGAAGATTTAAGCTTACATAAATTCTGTAGTTGCAGAGCAAAAGTGAAATGGTTCTATGTCTGCTATGAAGTACATGCAGGATGCAACGTTCTTGAAAAATACCTGTGTGATGCTTCAGGTTTAAGTGATGATCATGACATTTATCATGTGCATCACTCGGTTTCTTTAAAACGTGAATGATGATGTTTAAGTAACGTGACACTGGATACTTCAGACTCCTTTTTGTTATGGTAAAGTTCTCAGTTTACGAAAAGCTCAATTCTCAGCTTTGTCTAATATTTCTCTGCTTTCTTGAGTGCACTTTTAGCATACACCAGCCTTTGAAAAACTTGACAAAGGACTTTACCCGCTCTTCAGGCACTAACATAGTTCTTTTAAAGCTCAGTAAACAGTTCGCCAACATAAAGTATAATTACCTTAATTCCTATAATTTTGTAGGTTTATTCAAAGTGGTTGGCTCTTGAAATTGGCAAAACAGATCAGACCATCACTAAAGGGTAGTAATCCAGATTTCTGTAGAAGTTCGATGTTACAAAAATAGAACACAAATGCATGATGTTTAACAATTTCTTAAGTCAGGAAACCCAACTGCTAGGGCTTGCAGAAAAGCTTTTCTGCTGACATATTTGTAGTGCTCTTGTGTGCTTTAATATAATTGCAAAAAAAAAAAAATGTCCTGCGTTTTGCATCTGTAGATTTAGGAATTCTTTAAAGCTTATACAAAACAAAATGTGTGGTGAGCTGTGCAGGGCTTTCAGTATCTTAAGTATTTGGTGTGTAGATTTATGTAGAGAAAAGCAATTAAGGAAAAATGTATGGTATAACTTGGTTCATTTCTGTAATACATAGCAAATAAACCTCTAAACAGGGTTGAGTTTTATTCTGGAAACAGCTGCCTACGTTAGAGCAAACCAACTTTGAAGTTTCAGCGGGAATGTTCCCCTTGCATAAATACTGCTTTGGAAGATTGGGAAGCTTCAAAATTGAGGAGAATTACTGTCAATAACATACTGAGTATGCAGTAGATTGCATGTTAGCTAAAGTTTTTAGCAGTGCCAGTAACTAATTTGTGGATGGAACCAAGGAGAGAAAGGCAAATATGTGTCTCTGAAGATAGAATAGCATGTTGTGCTGCAGTGGTTGTTGTTCTTATCCTTTTGCCACTTTTGCAGAAGCAAAAAAAAAAGGTACTAAACCATCTGCAAAAGCAGACATACCCCTCCCCTCAGATGGGTTTCTAGTAATTGGTATTGATAAGTTTCTTGTATTAATTGGATAGAATTTTATAATTGAGGATGCAGGAATTCAGAGCATTCGCAAATACATTTGTATGTTTCTTTTGAGTTTTGGAATTCGCTTAGCTTCTGACATTTAGTAACATAATTAGCATTGCATAGCCAGAGGTTGATACCTAGTGTTTGGTTGTAGACTATCCGAAGGATGAAAAAAATTCAGATTCCAGTGGCTCGACCAGAACCTGAACCAGTGTCTGAAAATGAGGACGATAGCTACGATGAAGAGATACGTGATCCAAGAAGCAGCCGAGGTGGTCCAAGTACCAATAGAAGGCATGAGAAGAGCTGGGTAAGAGATCGAAGTGCTAGCAGAGAGAGAAGCTTATCACCGAGATCAGACAGAAGGTCGGTTACTTCCAGTCAGCCTGCAAAACCTACCAAAGTAACACTGGTGAAATCAAGGAAAAATGAAGGTAACTTGTATGTAACTCTCTTGCTAAGACTTCTGCTGTTTTTTAAAGTGAATTGCTTCAGTCAGTGTTGTGTTAAGGGCTTTCTGGACTGTGAACAGTGCTAGCAATTTGCCCATTTTACCAGTAGCTAGCTGAAAACTTAAACTGTTGTAATTCTCGTGGTATTTTTCATATGCTAAAATACGTGTGCTTAATTAAGAATAAAGTGTTATGTAGTGCAAACAAATCCCAACTGTGCACGTAAAATCTGGTAGTCAGTGACTTTTCATACACTTCAGTTTTTTCAGTGTCAGTCTTGTTTGAAAGAGAGAAAATTGTATGTAGCTTCTCAAGTAAGCTATTGAACAACAGCTGTGGTTACAGGCAGAGTTAGAAAAGAGATGGATACAATGGTAAATCCAGAGTGTAATTCCACTACAGCCCTTCATGTGCCAAGTTCACACTATGCTTTTGTCATTCCAGTGTAAATGTTGTCTAAAGCAGCGTTGTAAATCTTCAGATAGCTCCCTCCTTTTTTTCACTTGTAGCTTCATCAGTTTTCTTTTTCTTTTTTTTTTTTTTCTTGCTACTATATAAAGAGTATGGTCTACGGTTGGCAAGCCACATATTTGTGAAAGAAATATCCCAGGATAGCCTGGCAGCAAGAGATGGCAATATTCAGGAAGGCGATGTTGTACTGAAGGTATAGTAAATGACGGTGGTGGTGTTCTGTTGAAAGGGAAAACTCATCGATAGAACTGTAAATGCATAATGGAAAACATTTGGCGTGGTATGAGACTTTGGCCCTACGTGCGTAGTTATACAATATAATACTGTGGAACTGGGTCATTCAGCAATGCTAGAGCTTGCCTTCAAGTTAATTTTTTTTTTTTTTTTTAATTCATACTAACAATTTTTATGTCAAGGTACTGCTGTAAATGTGCTGGTGCAGAAAAAACATACCGTTCCTTACTCAAGAGTATAGCAGTGATGGTTCAGAAAACATAACTAACATTTCAAAAGCTTTGTATTGCTGGTAGAGGCTTTGTCTTTGCAAGATAATTACTTAACATTAGGCTATAGTTTGGATGACTCTTCTGTTGTACTGTGATTTTGATAACTATCTCTAGCTGTTTCTAAATATTATTAGACAGAAACACACTATCTTTACTGAAGTTTTACTGCTTGGTTTTTTTTTTTCAGTGAGTTTATATCTGCTCTTTTTTAACTCTGTTCCAGATAAATGGCACAGTTACAGAAAATATGTCTTTAGCAGATGCAAAAACACTAATAGAAAGGTCAAAAGGCAAGTTGAAGATGGTTGTTCAGCGAGATGAACGAGCTACACTGTTGAATGTCCCTGATCTTTCTGACAGTATTCATTCTGCTAATGCTTCAGAAAGAGATGGTGAGTATAAATAAACTTGATTTCCAAAGGGAGAGAAGAATTCCTTGTGTTGTGAAGATGGGAAATACTTAAGTGGGATGAGAGGGTGGGGAGGAGAAGAGTTTGGAGTAAGACTGTCGTGTGGGTAAATTGTTTGAGTGTGATTGAAATCCACACCTTCAAAAACAGTGGAGAAAAAGATGCAGTTCCTGTTCGTGCAATTGTTCTTTCAGGAATATTAAGTTTAGTTGTTTTCAAATAATAAGCATATATTTAACATCTTCATAAAAATTCTCTGCAGAAGCTTAATTCCATTTGAGCAGGTCACGCCACCATTTTAATTACAATCATTTCATGAAAAAACAACTTTTATTTAACAGACATTTCAGAAATTCAGTCGCTGGCATCAGATCATTCCAACCGATCACATGACAGGCCTCGCCGCAGTCGTTCACGATCTCCTGACCAGAGGTCAGAGCCTTCAGACCATTCCAGACATTCTCCACAGCAGCCCAGCAACGGCAGGTGATGGCAGCATTGTATTATTTTTTTAAATCAACTATTTAAAGTGTCATATAAGTTGTAGGAGTGCTTGGATTTATATATACAGTGTGACAAATGTGATGCAGAGCTATGGTAGTAATACAGCATTCTTTCTACCAAGAGTTGCAGCTGATAATGGTCCAAATTTTCTTAAACTTTAGAAGAAATTGAATCTTTAATGTCAGTGTTACCATTTTAAACAATCTTAGCGCATGGTTGTATGAATGCCGATGTAAGTTTGATAGTGATATACCTTACTGAAGCATATGCAATTACATTTTAGTTTTAGAAAACAGCTGCAAGGACACTTGAGATGACTAGTAGCACAGTTCCCAGTGAATCTCCAACATGAGTAAACTTAGAAATCTTGCTCTACTTAGTAATAGGCTTTTTATTTTCCTCACTAGCCTTCTTTAAAAGTTATCTTATGTTTCTGAATACATTTAATTTCTACAAAATAAGGTGTATTGCACAGCAGACTTAGTTTTGGAATGTAGTTTTTAATATTGGAACTTGGTAGTGGGACACTCATGTTAACTCTGAAGTAGGTAAGTCTAATTTTAAATTAATTCAGAGAAGTAATCTGTTGTATGGTTTGGAATTTTTTTCTTCTGCCATTAGAAACTTTAGCCTTGAATGACAAAATATGTCCACACTTTGTTCAAAATGGTTATTTTAATTTATTAAACTAGAACTTCAGTGCTGGATTTTAGAGTACTAAATACTTGCAAGGGAGGTGTTTACCTTCTGAGTGCTCATAGTGGTGAAGCAAGAGTTAGAATTGATCTGTGGCAAATTGCAAATTGAAAGCTTGTATGCGAAGATTTTTAGATGCTATAAAAAATTCTGGAAAACTTAATTGCAGGTGGCTGTTCCATAAAACTAAGATATGCATGATTGGTTATTTAGTAACATTGTTTATCCATGGGTAAAGTATACTTTCAAGGTTTTTAGAGTCTTTCAAGGGTTAGTAAAACTGCAAGGCACATCTTACTTGCATGTGCACCTGGTTGGTGTTATAGGTTACAAATACTACTGCTTGTCTTCAGTATATATTGTCTGGGAGCACCACAAGGCATCAGAGTTTGTTTTCAAGTAGAAACTTGTATTTGTGAGAAAAACTCAAAGGAAAGGTCCCAGATGTAGGGAATTGCTTGTGAAGGTTCTAAGGTTTCTTTAAAACATTTATTTCTTGACACACATTTCTAGCGTGGTGTGAAAAGGGCTTTTGGAGGGGAGGAACAACAACAAAAAAATCTATCAAAATTGAAACACTCTAGTGCTAGTGTTTCCCTGTGCCATTACAGTAGCTTAGGTAGATGTTCACTTCCTCTCTGAGCTACGCTGTCAGAAGAATTAAATCCTTCCTGATGAGGAACTTTGAAGTTATCTCAACTCCGAATGCATCCGTTATATCTACTTCATGAACAAGAACTACCTTGGCATGGATTGACTTCCTGTTGGACATGTCTCTTTCCGGATCAGAAAATCTGGGCCCTGAGCCATGTAAAGAAAAACATGTTAAAAGCAACCTCTCTTTGTAGCGGCTATTTGTGCAAGTTCAAATCTGCTTTAAGATCAAATTAGTTACAATTGCTTTATTAAAAAAAAAAGATGGAAAATCAGGAGGGGGGTGAGCTTGAGAGCAACAATCTGAGGAAGAAAAGGTACAGAAAGTCCTCAAACTGAGCTTAAGGGGGATACTAATAATATATTGAAGACAGTGAGTATTAAGACCCCGTTCTGGCAAGTGTTTGTATGGTAATGAGGAGAGAAATTCTCAGGGAATCCTCTTAGTTCTTTCCTACAAGCGTAACTACAGCCTGACACTTAGGTCTATACTAGAATACAGAAATCTGCCAGCAGACTTGCTTCAGTATTGCTTTGATGTTTGGCAGGTTCTTTAATGTTGTCCATCTTTCAGTATTCTATACTGATATGTACAGCAGTCTGTTGTGTATATAAATATATTTTTTTTTCACTTGGAGAATTTCAAGTTATCCATAGTCAGTCTTGAAAAGAATTGAGGGAATGAATCTCACAAATCTCCAGATACACCCCTGGAGACTTGGATAGCCAGCTTATATATGCTGAATTAGGTACTAAGTGAAATAGGATATAACTGTCCTGTCTTTGAGGAGGAGCTCTCTGAGTAGATCATGTTTTAAAAGATGCATTCAGCTTTAAAGATAATGCAGAACAATTCTTGAAGCAGAAGGAAAAATGCTTCTTAAATATAGGAAGTCAGATCACAAATTACACAAAGTTGCCTTATGTTAAGAGCTGTACTTACAAAGCTAGAATGAACAAAAGAGGTCTCTGTACCTTAAGTTGGAGAGTACTTGAAGGAAAGGATACATACTCTGTCTTACCTATCTGGTCCTACGGCTGGCAGTAACAGGGTGTTCAGCTAGATAAGCTTCTGGTGTGACACACATTTACAGCCAGGTGATGGCAGATCTGCTCTATTACATCTCTGGGCTGTCCTTTACCAGCTGGAAGAAATCCCGCTTGGGAACTCTCCTATGCTGCCATCCTTACCTGAGTACTAGAATGACAAAAACGTTTAACACTTCAGTCTCTGCAAGAAAGATGTGATGGCTTCAAGAAATCCCTGTAGAGGCCATCATTATTTCTGGAAGGATGAGATTGACTTTGTAATATAGTTGTCAGTTTATATATAGCATGAGAGATGTGCTGTTCTGTCTGCTTTCAGAAAAAGTTGAAAATGAGAATATAGAACAAAAATCAACTCTGTTTTCAGTGTACCTAAAAAGACACCTCTTGGCCCTTACTGTCTTCTCATACTAAACAGTTTGAGATATGCTAAAAGCACATTTGTGCAGATACCTTGCATGTTCATATTTTTCAAAACTTCTGTGCAAACAAACATTCTAACTGCTGCATACACAGTTTTGAGTTTCTTTTTGTTTGTTCGTTTGGTGTGGGTGGTTTTCGTTGGTTGGAGATTGTTTGTTTTGGGTGTTCTGTTTTGATTGGTTTGTTGTGGGGTTTTTTTTGCTTTGAAGTAACATCCACAGTTGGTGGCACTAGTGCGTAGCTGACTGCATTTTGTGTCTCAAGGTTGTTTAAAAATTTTTCTGTTGGTCATGCCTTAAAAAAAAAAAAAAAAAAAAAAAAAAAAAAGTCGTGGGGAGGAAGTGAAGTAAAGGGAGCCCTGATAAGCACAGATATTAAGCAAAAGTGTCACAGTGCATACAGTGAACAACACTTGTCTCTTGGGAAGTGCGGCTGTCAGTCTGTAGTAAGTTTCCATTGCCTAGAACCAGTGACATCATGTTGTTTCCTGTATCATCTTGCTCTGTGAACTATTCAGTGCTTACTGGACAAGTTAAGCAAAATAGGGAAAAATTCTCCTCCCCTATTGTTATGATCTTTTTTTTTTTTTTTTTCTTCCCCTCTTGTTCTGTCACAATTGTTTCTATCACCTTTTTCCTATTTTAACTTTGTTACACAGAGTAGAACTGACCTTTTGCAGGCGTTCTATTTGGCAGGGTGTGTTTTCCTATGTGTATAGCAGTAGCCCAGTCTAGAAGCATATTGCTTCAGATATTTGCATGACTATTTTCTGCTATGCTGTCAATGTCTATATTTTAGTTACTGTTCTTGAGAGCTGTTTTGTTCTATATTTTATGCTCTTTTTGATAGATGCAGGTATAAAAGCAGTATAAAATTATAGTGGTTTTGATGATGTGGAGAGGAAATGTAAAATGAGCTTTGTCCTTGGCTAGTAACTGCACTATTTTTGGCCTCATTTTTTGAAGCAAACCAGAGATACTACTGTTTTGAAATAATGCTTCTGTTAAATGTTATGACATGTTCAGAAACAGGTAGAGAGGGCTCATGAGGAAATATACTGTAGTATCTCATTAACTAGTGCTCAATACCCAAAAATCTTTGGATGGGGAGCAGAATTAGTTGTAGCTTACACTACTGTAGGACTTTTGTTTATAACACACTTAGTAGGCGTTTGAACAGCGAAATGTATGTGTCTGTTTCTAGTGAGCCAAGAACTATTTTGAAGGCAATGAGGAATCCAGTCATACTCTAGTGCAGTGCTGGAAGTGAAATAGATAAGTTTTTAGCTTATCCACTTAATTTTCTTTGGAAATGACACTATGCTGGAAATGTAAAAGGGGAGTAAGAAAATTTTATTGGTGAAGTCTGGGAACAAAGGAGGATAAATCCTTACTTTGCATTTGGCTAGACAACAGTTTTGGCATCATTTTAGTCAACTGTAGAATCCCCCCCAAAGGAGTTTAACTGAATAAAAAAGGCACAAATGAAGATTTTTAAAACTAGGGTTCTGTACTTGTTTTCACCAATGACTTTCCAACAGGATAGTTGTTTACAATGCAAGGGGGTGTGTGTCTTCCCAGGTTGTTGTGATGTTTGCAGCATTTTTCTATTTTTTTTTTTTAAATTTCTTCCAGGCACACAGTTCTAAAACTGGTGAAATAAAGTACTGAAAGATTTTAATATATCTTGGCTGAATACCTAAGCTTTGTTTCTGATGTTTCAAACTTCATATTGCTTCAGGAAAGCACATTCTGCTTGTATTTCGATGTTTACTATTTCTTTTATTTTTTTCTCACACGTTTTGGATGATTTGCTGCAATCTGTTTTCCCAAGTCATAGTTCCAACTCTTGAAGTGCTGATGAAAATAAACGGTGTTTACTCTGTTGAATGGATTTTCTTTGGTACATTTGTACTTGAGGAAAGTGATACTCATTATTGCACAGTAGCACCATCTAGCTGTTGGTAGTGAAAAACTTTTCCTTCCCCCACACCCCTCCCCAGTAAAGAGCTCTCTTTTATAAGAGGACATGGACTTGCACCTACTGACCAAGCTGTTATCTTTGAGGAAGTACCTTTTTCCCCTCCCTTGGAAATTAAGTCTGATACTATATAAAAAGCTGTGATTTTATTTGTGTCTCAAACAGTTTTTATATCCTCACTTATTTGCCAGCTCTCAGGAAGATAGTTTGAGAATCCCATGACTCTGTTTGGTTTTGTTTTTTTTTTTTTTTTAGTTTGTTTTGAAAGTACATGCTTTAGAATTAAGATGTCTCTTTAGTATATTGATCTGCTTTTGTTTTTCAGGTAACTATTAATGTTCATATTCTCTGACCCTATTTAAATTACTTGCTATTCAAGATATAGTGTAACTTAACATTTTGACATGCAGCGTATGCTCTGTTCAGTTCTACAGTACAGCTGGTAGCTCTGTATGACAATATAAAAATACTTGATCTTTTGAGCTAAAGCAATAGAAATGAACATTCTTTTGAGCTTTAGTTGCTCTCATTTAAAGAACGAGAGTTTTTATTTGGTTGTTTGTTTTGTTTTGGTTTGGTTTTTTTTCATATATGCTTTTGTTTTACACTGGAAGCATGTATAGGAAATGCATAAGAAGTAGCAGGCTGTCTTTTTACTAAAATATATGGATGACTGAATGCATGAGAAGCACTCCTGTATTGTAGTAGCCATGGATTGAAGGCCTCATCCTCTCTAAGAAATCAGAGGCATGCTTATGTTCTCCTTTTACCTCTACAAAGCCTTACCAAGAGCCACCCTAGCAGCACTTATGTTTCAGGGCATCTGCCACACAAAGGGGCATTTATCACAGCAAGGACTAGGAATGAAGTCTTAATGTGACTTCTACAGGGAGGACTGAGAAAAAGACCATCTTAACTGTACTTCCATTCTTACCTTTGCTTCTCTATTTCTTATATAGCTTTCAACATAGAGCACATTTGTATGACTTTTGTGCTTGAAGCAGAGAACAGCCTGTTTAACCATATCCTTCCTCTTCCTAAATAGCTGTATCTAGATAAGTCTGTTATTAATATGAAGTTAGGGACAAAATGCTTGGATTTAGAAATGGTAAAGCGTATTCATAATTTGAATATTGTAAGAACAAAACCTTGTTAAATAGTAATTGGTGATTCCTTACCCACCAAACCCGAACTTTATGAATGAAAGGATGTATTCTTTAGTCTTAGTAGACCAATGTCATAGAAACAATTCTATATGCAGAGTGCAATCTTTTTTTCTAATATAGTCTTCGAAGCAGAGAAGATGAAAGAGTAACTAAACCAGGAGCTGTCTCTACACCTGTAAAGAATGCAGATGATATTTCTAAAACTATTGAAGAGGTGTCAATTGAAAGAACTGAAAAACAAACTCCACCGCTCCCAGGTAAAAATATTAAAATATATTTACTATGCATGTTGTCGAGAAAGGATGACCAGTAAAGACTGTGCTGTTGCATGTTTGTGGAATGATTTCTGAAGTCTTAAAGCAGACCAAGTCCTGATTAGTTTTACTTCTGAATAGAAACAGTCTTTGTAACCTTAATCTCATTTATATCTTAGTTTCAGTCCTGAAAACCCGAGCTGTGGGGTCTCACCTTTGTATAGGGGTCAAACTTCAATGTTTAGAGCTGTATTTATAGGTGATGGTCATAAAGAGTTTTGTCCTAATTTCTCAAGTGAGGTTAAAATACATCATTTCTTCTCCGAGTAAAGCAGTAGACTGTGTCTCACTAGTTACTGTAACAGACTATATTTACACAAGTGTGTAGTTAAGCTGGTTTAGAACTACTGTTCCCAAGGCACAGCTCGAAACACTCTGAAATGCGGTTACTGTAGCATTTGCTAGCTGCAGTCATAGATGAAGGCATTTAGGCAAGTGTAGTACAACTAATAAAACCAGAACGATATCTCATTCTTTTTTTCCCCAAAAGGAAGGATAAGCTAAATGGCAGCAGATAAAAGCCAGTTGATTTAAA
The DNA here is from genome assembly GCA_033439905.1 of Ceryle rudis. NCBI lineage: Eukaryota > Metazoa > Chordata > Aves > Coraciiformes > Cerylidae > Ceryle > Ceryle rudis. The sequence goes on along the minus strand of JAAGNO010001527.1, from coordinate 29,316 downwards.
AAATAATAATTAAAAAATTAAAATACATAATAGGGTGACAGGAAGCAGTTCTGTGCAAGCTGAATTCAAGATTTTTGTTTACAGAATGAGATCCCTTGGTGGAGTTAGAAGTGGAGAAAGAGGAACTGTGCAAATAGTTGAGGGAGCTGTTTTTGGAAAGGCTGGGTAGAATGAGGAAAAGCACATTGAAGCTTGAAAATATTTGAAGACATAAGGCATGAACAGTGACACTTCTGAATGTAATATTCAATTGGTGAGTGAAGTGTTGGAAGAGTTATGGTGTTGATAAGACTCTGAAAGGTTTTGAAAATGAGAACAGTAGGTTTTCTGATGCAGCAGCTGTTATTAAAAAGATTGTGACAGGTGGTGAACTTTGGCAGTGGTGTTATGAAAAGATGCAAATGAAATAAGTTTATATTTGCTAAGATAGAAAAAGGATGTGGTGGAGAGATTGGAAAGATGAACTGTGTTTCTATAAGATATTGAAGATTAATAATTGGCATAATCAAAGCCAGCCAGGATAGGAGACCCTTGAGATGGTTCTTATTTGAAAGTAACGTAGTAGTAATTGGTTTGAGGAACTGGCAAGCAAGTAATAAGTACTGTGGGGATTTTGTTGCTTAGTGGGGAAGAAGAAATGTTTTGTTCTTGGATTAATGAGAAGAGGCACATTGATATGCTTAGTTTTGATGGGAGAAGATGCAGGCCAGTACATAAAGATAATATTTAAATTTGTATCTGCAGATAAAATTAAGTTGCCCTAACATACAGCCTGAAATGAAACAAAACAAAAGGGTATAATCCTTTAACATCCTCACAGGAAGATCTCTGAAAGACTGATAAGAATGTGGTTAGAAAATAGCTTGCAGATTCTGTGACAGATTTCTGCTTAGACTTAAGTGTAAGACAACTGTCATCGTTGATTGTTTCAAAAGAGGGTGGAAGGAGAGTATTTGTTCAGAGGGATCAAGGGAAGTGATGTTATTAAAGACTTAAAGGAAAATGCTATGCTACTGTATGGTAAGGACAAAGTCACATTAGAGAAGATGTTACTGCCAAATTGAAATTCCCAAACAAGTCCACTCAGTGATGTAAAAGGAAGACAGCAGAGTTGTTGGGATGGTCAGGGACATTAGACTTACTCAAAGCCAACCTAGTTTGAGATGAACTCTTTTCAAGTGTTCAGAGATCAGACTTAAATACAAATCCTTCTAACGTGACCAATCATGTAGCAGAGAAGTCCCTCTTGGTGTTTGTTACCGAGGGAAGACTGTAAGGCAGTTTCTTCCTAGTGACTTCAGAGACCAGAACCACAGCAAGTGCTTATCTTTAAAAACCCGCAACTGGACCAAAGTATCGAAATCTGACAATCTGAGGGCATGCACCAGTAGTCTGAGTGCTTGTGATATTTTTGTTTTAAAAATTGAATTGAGGGAAGTGAACTGATGGAAAATGAAAAAATTACATCAGACGAATCAGTGACAAACGGCAGAGTTGAAAGTTGTCTTGTAAGCATGAAGCCTTCTAGTTTTTGTAGTTTTGTGGTGGTAGAGTTCTTAATGAAGTACAAAGGAGGTTTTGGGGATTTTTTTTTTTTTTTTTTCCCTGTAGCAATCATTAGACCACTAATGACGCTGCTTTGAATGGCACAGTGAATGTCTTTTGTTGTTGTAAGTTCCTAGTATTTCATTCTTAAATGGGTTTGGGTTTGGGAAGGCTACAGAAGTCATCATTAAGCTCTTAATTTAAGCTTTGCTTTTCTTATCTTTAAATGCCCAAATGGCCACTGGAAATCTTCTGATGTTTTAATAGAACCAAAGCCAGTTTATGCACAAGGAGGTCAGCCAGATGTGGATTTACCAGTTAGTCCATCTGATGGTCCTTTACCAAATTCAACCCATGAAGATGGAATGCTTCGGTAATGTAACTGTAAACTCTATTTGAATCTGCCAGGTCCTTTAGCAAAACCAAGCTTTTATCCAAGGTGATGAGAAACATGTATAAATGGTGTGCTGTAAAGTCCAGTATGCTGTCCTGACACTGCTGTTCAGAAATACTAGGATGAAGACTTTAGGCTTATTCATGAGCTTTGTTGTCACTTCCATTGTGTAATATGCTATTTTTAAGTATCTTAATTTGATATGTAAATGAGCAGTTACAGTGATCAACTGGTGAAAAGAATTTGAAGTGTTTATCTCTTCCTGGGCACCCCACCCCTCTTGCCCCATGTCCATCTCCAGAGAGAGGAGAGACACTGTAGCTTATTCTTTTCTTTTCATAATAATCTGAGATCAGTAAATAAAGGTCACCACAGAAATGTGCCAAGTCATGATGTGGAAGTGAGTTTACTTCAACTGGGACTTCCTTTATGGATCTTAGCGTACATGAGAATAATCCTGGTTTGGTTTTGTCTCTAATTTATCTTTATCTCTTTAGAGCTAATATATAGATATATATATGCCAGCACAGCTCTTTAAAAAGAGGAACATTTTTAGAAGTGTCAAAAGTGCCTCACTTAAGTGTATGAGCGTAACACCAACTAACCCCACTAAACAAGTAAATACAGGTGTTTAGGTTTTTTTTGAAGTGCTGCTATGTTGTAATGCTGCAGTTGATAAGCAGTTAATGGTATGTATAGTGTAATATCCTTCTAATTGAAATCATAGGCAAATTAGTGCTTTGCATGTGTTCAGTCTCAAATTTACTAAGGTATTTTATGCTGTTACACCTCTAAATGAATATTTTTCTAAATCTTTAGGCCAAGTATGAAACTGGTAAAATTCAGAAAAGGAGACAGTGTGGGCTTGCGACTAGCAGGTGGCAATGATGTTGGCATATTTGTAGCTGGTGTTCTGGAAGACAGCCCTGCAGCAAAAGAAGGATTAGAGGAAGGGGACCAGATTCTCAGGGTATGTCAAAAACAATGACAAATGGTACAAATAACAAAGTACAAATGTTTTGTTGTAGCAAAGTAGGTTTTCTTTCTGTACGATTGAATAAATTGCCTTTGTATTTCATAGAGGTTTTAGTTTTTATCTATATGTACTTATTAGATGACTTAATACCAGCAAAATCTCCTGTTACTGTACTGTTGAAGGTTAGTGTCTTTTAGATCCAGTTTCTTCAGCTAATTCAGTTGATGATGTTGTTAGTGGTTGGGTGTTTGGGGTTTTTGTTTGCTTGTTTTTCTGGGTGGTGTGTGTGTGTGTGTGTCTGTGTGTCTGTGGTTTTTGGTTTGTGTTTGTTTTGTTTTTTTAACTTGTGTCACTACATTGTCAGAGGGCTCTATGTTGTAGATGCACCATAGTACTTACAAAGAATATAAAACTAAGAGCTTTCTGTTATTCTGGAAGTTATGCTTTCATCAAGAACTGAAGTGGGACTATTTAGAGACGAGATTTTTTTGAGATACATGTATTTCATGTGTATCTGTGAAACTGAATTAAAAAACTTAGCAATATGTTGACTTATACTTCCCATTGTATAGTTAAATCTCTTTTTATAATGTTATATAATAAATCAAACTGATTACTTCATTGATACCAGGTAAATAATGTAGACTTCACAAATATCATCAGAGAAGAAGCTGTCCTTTTTTTACTTGATCTTCCTAAAGGCGAAGAAGTAACCATTTTGGCACAGAAGAAAAAAGATGGTAAATATTTGTCCATTGGGAGCAATGTTGTAGACTGCTTGTAACATTGTAAAAAGTATAATGAATGAGGACATACTTGTGGCTTGCAGGAAATTGGCACCTTATGAAGACTTAAGTTCTTGTGACTTAGGGAAAGGTTAATTCTACAAATGGACTGGAGATTGATATTGTAACAATACAGCACCAGTATTCCCCCTCCCTCCCCCTCAGCAAACAAACAAAACTCCCGAAACTAAACTACCTCCAAAAAACCCTCAAATAATAATAATAAAAAACCCCACACCACCCAACCTCTAGCATCTGACAAAAGTATTGGCTTTAAACCTTGGGGGGCAGCAGGAGAGTTTATTGTAGTTAACTCGGTTGAAAATGAGTGAGTGCACTGATGTGCGTGCAAACACAAACTTCTTTCCCAGTAAGATTCATTCCTTTAAGGGGAACTGAATTAAGCTTGCACTAGCACCAAGTTCTTGACCATGAAAGTTGAATTTACATTGGTAGTTTGCTATTAATAGTTTTTCTGCTTAAAATAGAGCAGCTCTGAGACATTAAGGCTTCTTGAAGTAATATGGTGTGTTTGAAACAGGGAGAATTAAGGTGAGGCATTGCTTTTGGGTAGTTCTTGTGAGCGTTCGGACATCACTTGAACTTATGTAACACTTTATATTTTGGGGTTTCTTTTTTCAGTTTATCGTCGCATTGTTGAGTCTGATGTAGGGGATTCTTTCTATATCAGAACTCATTTTGAATATGAAAAGGAATCTCCTTATGGACTAAGTTTCAACAAAGGTGAAGTGTTCCGGGTGGTGGATACTCTGTATAATGGCAAACTGGGTTCATGGCTGGCAATTCGAATCGGCAAGAATCATAAGGAAGTTGAAAGAGGTATCATACCTAACAAAAACAGGTACGATCTTAAATACTTGAACTGCAGTTTTAACTCTAAGTTCTGCATCTGTACTAAGAAGGGTTGGACTTGTCTGCAAGACACTGTTTATAGAACCAATTCAGTAAAAGTGACAAAAGTTTTAAACCCAATTGAAGTTAAATATCTGATCTATGGATTTGGTTTTGATTCTTGTACAGCCCATGAAAAACCTTAAAACTTTTCAATACAAGAGATGGGGCTGTATAAAGGCTTAGAAAACTGCTGTCATCCTCAGTAGTTCAGTCTTGTACTTTCTAATCCAGAACAATAAAAGCTTGATTCAGGAGGTGGTGGTGGTTTTTTGCAGTGTAAGATTGTTAGTCAAACATTACTTTAAAATCGGACTTCCTTGATAACTGGTTGGGATTTGTTGTCATCTTAGAGCTGAACAACTAGCTAGCGTACAGTACACGCTTCCAAAGACAGCAGGAGGAGATCGAGCAGACTTTTGGAGATTCCGAGGTTTGCGTAGCTCCAAAAGAAATCTCCGAAAAAGCAGAGAAGATCTTTCTGCCCAACCCGTTCAGACAAAGTTTCCTGCCTATGAAAGAGTTGTTCTTCGAGAAGGTAGGGCTTTATTCTTACTGTTGCAGGTTAACAGGTTTGTGTGGTTTGCCTTGTGTTGGTCTCTGTATTTAAGAGTATCTTGTATTTGGTTTAAGCAATCAATATAATTTGGACAACTTTTTTTTTTTTTTTTTTTTCCCCCATCCTCCCCTTCAATTTTAGCTGGATTTCTCAGACCTGTAACCATTTTTGGTCCAATAGCTGATGTTGCACGGGAGAAACTTGCTAGAGAAGAACCAGATATCTTTCAAATTGCAAGTAAGTGATGTCAGGGGTTTTTATGCAGTTATGGAATAGTCAACCTTCTTTTGCTAGATTGTTTGTTTCTACCTTATTATTTTAGCTGTTAACTTGTTTAACATGATACTGGCAATGTAAAGGAACAGACTAAATGTAAGATCTTTTAGTTTGATTGTTGATAATTCTCTAAAGCTCAAAGTATTACTAGTTCTATTTGTAGTCTTCTCAAGTTTCATTTTAATTCAGTACTGAATTATCCTCTAAGTGCTTTTAGAAGATGTAGTGATTTTTATGGCCAAACTGGTGGCTATATTTTCATGTATTACTTTGAAGCAGGAGGAGAGTCTTCAATCTTAAACAATAATTTGAGCTGTGAAATGGTTTGTTTTATCTTAATGAGGGAATGTAGAATATGTTGTAAACATACAACAGACTTGTACTGTGTTTTCTTTACCAGAAAGTGAACCAAGAGACGCTGGTACTGACCAACGTAGTTCTGGCATTATTCGTCTTCACACTATAAAGCAGATAATCGATAGAGTAAGTCTCTTTATTGTCGCTTCTAACACAGGAGGAGAAAAACTGGTATCGAGTAAAGTGTTGAGTGTTTTAAATGTAGAAGCATAACTAACTAGTAGGTTTGCTTTAAAAATATTGTTGTCGCTTTTCTATTGGTTAATTAAAGAAAACAAAACAAAGCCACCGCCCTTTTCCTTCTCCATACTAATAACTTCATCCTAGAAGTAATTCTAGGCTTTGTTCCAGGGAGCCTTGTCCACTCTCCAGTAAGGCTGCTTTAAGCCATTTTATCTTTCACTTAAAGCCCTGGTGTGATGTTACAGCTAGGAATTGTTACTTTATTTATGGAGTCATTAAGTCTTCCCCCGCACCAACTTCCAAATTAGTAACTTGACATATTTTATATGTTTGGGTTTTTGTGCAAGGATTAGGGGAAGGATTCCTTCAATCTCATTTCTTCTTATCCTTTAAACTTCTGATATTAGTTCATGATACAAGGCTCTGCTCCTCACCTTTTTATTTCCTTACTTTAAAACAAACTGCAAGCCTTTCAGATGCCCAAGTAACAGAAGGAAACTATGTTATTGAGAAATCTTGCACTGGATGAAAGCTGGCCAAGTTCTTGCATTCAGAGTGATGTGTTGTGTTGTTTGTTTTGGTTGGTTGGTGTTGTTTCTGTGTATGTTTTTTGTTGTGGTTGGTTGGTTTTGGTTTTGTGGTGGTTTTTTTGGTGTTTTTTGTTTGTTTGTTTTTTGTTTTGTTTTTTTGGTTTTTTTTTGTTTTTTTGGTTTTTTTGGGGTTTTTTTTGGTGTGGTGGTGGTTGGGATCTTTTTTGGGTTTGGTTGTTTGTTGTTTTGTTTTGAAAGGAAGATGGTGTGTATAGGGACTAGGTCTTGTGTTTCAGCCTTTCCTTTGTTCCTGTTAGCAGAATACTAATAAGAAAGTGCTTATTTTTAAGATGTGTGCTTGTTTGCTTTGAGTTGTTGTTTTTTTAAATAGATAAACATTGAAAAGCTCTGTTAAGCAGTCAGTTTTACAGCTCAAAATGTATATGCCTATGTAGCCTGGTATTGGAATTGCTTTGGTTTCTATTATCCAAATAGTAAAAAAAAAAAAGTAAATCAATACTTTGAAACCATGATCTCTGTAAATGTAATACAAAATAAATTTGTGGAGGATGTTAGAAAAATCTAGTATATAAGTGATTCACTTTCTTGCTTCTGTCCTTTTTATCACAACAGGACAAACATGCTTTATTAGATGTCACTCCTAATGCAGTGGACCGCCTGAATTATGCCCAGTGGTATCCTATTGTAGTGTTCCTAAATCCTGATTCTAAGCAGGGTGTAAAGACTATGAGAATGAGGTTGTGTCCAGAATCACGAAAAAGTGCCAGAAAGCTGTATGAAAGAGCTCACAAACTACGCAAAAATAATCACCATCTCTTTACAAGTAAGTAATTGGATATACTGGATTAGTATTTCTGAGAGGGAGGGGGAGGCGGGATGAGAGTAACTTCTTCCTCCAGACTTCTCTGCAAATGGACCAAGTCAAGCAGTTCTTGACTTGCCCAGGCTCCTCTGTTCAGTGACCAGTAGTTCATTGTTTGCACATGACTGCATAAAGGTAAAGTGATCCAAACCATCAAAATAACATATCTAATAGATCTGATGGCTTTGCAGGATCATCTGCCAAAATCAAACATTTGAATAAATATGAAGATGATGTAATTTTTATTTTTCTAGTCTTGCTAAAGTGAAGCCTCACTTATTCTAAGCTACTGTTAACTTGCTATTTCCTATGGAATGAAGTGTCCCAAACCACATCATGTTGCTTTGAATAATGATGCATACATTACCGCCTAAATCTTATAGTTGTAACCTACCGGTGTATACTGCTTTTATTATTGGTGGTACAGATCCATCTCCTAGTTCTGCAGAAATCATAAGTCAAACTAATGTGCTCTAATTCTAGCTACAATTAACTTGAATTCAATGAATGAAGGCTGGTATGGAGCACTAAAGGAAGCAATTCAGCAACAACAGAACCAGCTAGTGTGGGTTTCAGAAGGAAAGGTAAGAAATAACCTGTTTTGGGGCAAATGACAAAACCGTATTTATGAGAGGGGTTTTTGTTTCGTTGTTTGTTGATTTGTTGGGGTTTTTTATGTGTTGGGTTTTGTTGTTTGGTTTTGGGTTTGGTGGCTTGTGGTTTTTTGTTTTTTTTTTTTTATTCATGTACTTTCATTCATACTGATATTGTAGATAGATTGTTGCTTTGAAGACTTGGTGGGGATGCACTTCGTGAAAGCACTTCTGAGCAGTCTGCTGCATTTGGTCCTAGGGGCTGGGATTGCCTGATAATGAATTACGTTTTTTGTTAATATAAAAAAGTGCCATAGTCATGGTCTTTCTGACTCTGGAGAATTGTGTTCTCTCACTTGTAAGAATGAATCAGAGCTAGACTGCAGAAAAGGCTTCTAGGTGCAAGCTTAACATCTTCAACAATTGAAACCTGATTTCTCCTCCCATGTGACCTTCAGAATGGTTGAATTCTTATACTGTTGCTGTGCTGCTGGATTTGGAATATAACTAATTTTTTAAACTACCAAACTTCCTGTTATGGTTCAGAAGAAGAGAGATGCATTCCATTTGTTCCGGTCTTAATTATTCACACACAAGAATTTCCTAGCTTCACAGTGAAGCAAAAATGGCACTCTTTAAAAGGTATTTCAATAAACCCTTATTTTGTTTGACACAGGCAGATGGTGCTACAAGTGATGACCTTGATTTACACGATGACCGCCTTTCTTACCTCTCTGCTCCTGGTAGTGAATATTCTATGTACAGCACAGACAGTAGACACACATCTGATTATGAAGACACAGATACAGAGGGGGGTGCTTATACTGATCAAGAACTAGATGAAACTCTGAATGATGAGGTTGGAACTCCTCCTGAATCTGCTATTACACGTTCTTCTGAACCTGTTAGAGAGGATTCTTCTGGAATGCATCATGAAACTCAAACTTACCCTGCTTACGCATCTCAAGCTCAGCCACAGCCAAATCTCAGAATAGATTCTTCAGGATTTAAAACAACTACTTCTCAGCCGGTAAGAAAGTAATTTTATAGACTGATCACTATACATGTACTTCAGCTTTCAAGTTCTCTTGAACAAGAGATCTGCATTTATAGTCTGCTTACCAGTATTGTGAGTGCATATAAGAATCTGTCAGTAACAACAATAATATGTTATAATGAACTGGAGAATCATCTTGCCCTATCTATTATAGTGATTCATTCTAACAGGAGGGGGATTGAAGTACCATTCTACTGTGTTGAAATGTTTTGCTTTTTTAACCTTCAATGTAATGAATTTCTGGAAATGCTAGTGCATGATACTTCAGTACATTTCGTTCTACATCTAGCTGCGTTGATCAAAGCATCATTTAAATTATTTTAATGTGAATCAAAGTCATACAGTGATTCAACAGCAGTATATTTAAAATATTTTAAACACTTCACAGAAAGCAGAAGCCTCACCTGCAGTCCCCTACCTTTCCCCGTCGCCTGAAACAAACCCTGCAACCTCATCAACCTCTGCAGTAAATGCTAATCTAAACCTAACTAATGTCAGACTGGAGGAGCCTACCGCTGCTCCTTACAACTCTTACCAACCACAAGCGGGCCCCTTAAGAACATCAAGTACTGAGGGAGCTCATATAGTCCTAAGAGATCAAGAGCCATCATCCTTATCGCCGCATATAGATCCAGCAAAGGTACCTGTGCCGCATTGTTGCGCTGATTTCCTGCTATATATCAAGCTAGCACATGATCTTTTTGGTTTGCCCTTATGTGGAGAATTCCTTCTCTTTTTTTATTTCCCCCCCCTCTAAGAGATCATGCAGGTTACAAAAAGCAGTGCATCTGAATTGCTAAGCATCATTTAACGTTTTGTGTGCATGGCTTTGAACTATATACTTTTTGCTTCTCAAAAAATGACATTTTTTAAAAAAGGTTGCTTTCTACATTTTGATTTCACTTTGTTTGACTTTTTTATCCTGTTAGTGTTCTACTGTTTATTAATGAGGCCTTGAGAAAAATCTGTTATTTCCCTAAAATGACACTAGATCTTTGTATACATTAAATCATGCTAAATCCCTGATCATGAAGATGAGTCTAGTTTGTTGGGTGACTTTATATACTTCCTCAGCAATGCTAAACTAATATATGTAAATCAACTTACATCCACTCTTCCCATTCCTGCAAAAACACGTGTGCCCTCCTCCCCCCACACCCCCCAAGGATGACACTATTACACTTGTCTTTCCCTTTCAATTTACTTCTGTGTTTTTGCTTAAAAATAGGACTGGAAGGGATCTTTCGAATCACTGAGTCCAGCTTCCTGTGATTGCAAACAACTGCATCAAATTGTTCTGCTCTTAAACAAAATTAAATAACTTTTAAATATTTGCTTTAGTTTTGTTTAAAATACTACGTTTCAAAGGCAGACACAGTAGTTTTCATTTTAAGTGAAAAGTATGCATTTCTCTTTGACAGGTGTACCGAAAAGATCCATATATTAACGAAGAAGTGTCCAGACAAAGCTACGTCATAAAGCAGCCAGCAATTAACCACCCAGTCCAGAGACAGGAGAGAGACCCAAATCAGATCTATGAATCCCAGGCTCAGTATGGAGAAAAACAACCGAGTAGGGACTATGAACAGTCGTCATATAGATATGATTCTACAAACTATGTAGATCAATTTTCTCGTGGTTATGACCCTCGCCTACATTATGATGACCGTGTGCCTCCCTATGAGGAACACTGGGCATATTATGATGAAAAACAACCCTACAACCAAACAAGAACAGCTTATGAAAACCAGCCTCCTAGGGATCTTGATTCCAGACAAAATATAGAAGAGAGCACAGAACGTAGCTATTATCCAGCACAACCTCGTTTTGAGGAACCCCCACCAATGAGCTATGATGGCAGACCTCGCTATGAGCATGCACCCAAAAACTTCAGCTTACCACAAGTGCGCTACGAAGATCAACATACTGTTGGATATGACACGCATGGCAGATACAAACAAGACGCTCAGCCATACCAGTCAGCCATATCTCGATCTCCTGAACCGAAGCAGTACTTTGATCCACATATAAGGGGCTATGAACAAGGTCCTCCTCAAGCTTATAATGCTAAAGCTGGACAATATGAGCCTTCTCATAGCACTTCAGGTGTTTCTCTTCCTCCTCCTCCATCATCACAAACCAAATCAGAAGTTTTGCCTTCTAACAGTAAACCACTGCCTACGCCGCCATCTCTAGCAGAGGAAGAAGAAGATCCAGCCATGAAACCCCAGTCTGTGCGAAGTAGAGTTAAGATATTTGAAAGAAGAAGATCGCCATCTTTGGAAAAAATGAAGGACCCAAGTGATACATCAGCTGTCAAGGTAAGCCATTTATAAATTTTTTCATTCCTGCTCTTTGATAATGAGATTCCATTGCAGGAAGTAAAAATGCTGTCTTGGAAAGAAAGCCTTGCTGCTTGTGGAATAACATTTTAGCAACTCAACTGCAGTATGTTTTAAAAGCAGGAGCTGAAAAGTTTTGTGAGAATGCTAAAGGGGATCTTGCCATGCTGAAAACCACTCCAATTCAGTTTTCATTCTGGTTTTCCTTTTGGGGGAAAGGGGACAAAGTCTTAGTTCTCGTACTCTAAAGTGCTCTAATTTTCTGAATGTTAGAATCTAAGGGAATATGTTCTGCTTTTCTTTACAGCCTCCGGAACTAGCACCTAAGCCTACCCTCACAACTGTGAGTGGTCCAAAAGCAGCTTCTCAAAGCCAGTATGAACATGACAAAACAACTTACAGGTAGATGCACAACTGATTAATGAAATGTAGTTTTCAATATGAGATTAGAAGGTTAAGATAATGCATCTTAGTGGTTCAAATTGGAAGCTGCAGAATGGAGAGGTAGTGTGTGTCAATACTGAGGCAGGGCATAGTCAGTTTTCATGGATGGGATTGCTGGCAAATTGGGGAAGGTTTTTTTCAGTATTTTTGAGGAAGAAGCTTAGCTAATCTCTTCTTCCAATGATCACAATCAAATACAGAAAGTAAAACTGAAGGGAAAAGGTTAAGTAAAAGGGAAATAAGGATTTTCTTCATGCTGTGTCACAACTATGTACTTTCCATGCAATATAGGTTAAAAAGGCAAGGTGGGCGATTGCAAGAATTATGTTTTGGTTGCTTTGTTACTAGCTGGGTTATAAAATAGTTTTAATTCAGTTACTTAGTCTTGTTCAACTGTGCAAAGCAACTGCATATTACTATTCTTGGTTAGGGCCCCAGAACCACAGAGACCTCAAGTGAAGCCACCTGAAGATATTGTGCGTTCAAATCATTATGATCCCGAGGAAGATGAAGAGTATTATCGAAAGCAGCTCTCGTACTTCGATCGCAGGAGCTTTGAGAATAAGCCGTCTGCGCAAGTCCCTGCCAGCCATCATTCTGAGCCCACTAAACCAATACATTCACAGAATCAGCTGAATTTCACCAATTATTCTAAGTAAGTTTGGAGTATTTTTTTTTTTTTTTTAATTTAAAAGAGGAGGGGGGCTTATAGGATTAAACCAGAAATTCTGTCTCTGTCAATGGAATTCCAGGGATTCGTGGTATCTAATTGAAATTATTTTGTATTCCCAAAGTCATTTTCTCTGTTCAGGTGTAGCTTTAGTTTGAAAACACATAACTGCATAGCTTCTTGTTTGGGGAAATTAATTTAGTATTTTTTTTGGTAGGTTTCAGGACCTTTAACATGTTACTTTTTTTTTCTTACCACTTAGGAGCAGAACATAACAAAGTATTTCCGTAGTCTGTTAAATATAGAGTGCTTAAACATCTTTCAAAGCAAAGGTTTTGGTTTATTCTGCTTTTGCATGCATTTACTCTGCAGACAGGCTTCTACACATTAGCAGCTATGACATTAGGAAACTGAGCCTTTAGGGAATATTGCTGAGGCCAGAATTTAATCTGTTGATGGAAACATCTGTTTCCTGTATTGTTCTGCTTCCGTGATTTGGAACATTTTGATACAGAAATTGTGTGAAAGCTCATACCCAGATTTAGTTCAGGTAAAGAACTGGTTGTCTTGGAGGATAGTCACACAAACTTTTGTGAATACTCTCCACAGTTACCTAAACTTCCAGAATTTCTTTTGACTCAAATCATAGCAGTGTGTTTGTAGCTATTACTGTGAAAAGCTATCTTGGTTGGCTGCATGCAGGCTGGAGGTTGGGCATTTTTGAAGGCTTTTGTAGCATTCCTGCTTGAAATCTGGCCTGTTCAGGTTAAGCTGAAAATCTGGAAACCTTTAGGTAAATGAGGTCTTTAGAGTGAAACAATAAACTAGCTTACTGAAGTTTTATAGTGTGTAGTGTGTGTGCAAGCGGTCTTGTATATACTTGATATATACACCGTGTTCCATGCTTGCCTCAAATCAAACGATTTGAGCTGGGACTTGGGAATCCTGTTCTTATTTGTATAGTATTGTCTATCATCTGCAATGGCTTCCTCTGCAAACTGAGAATATTGGAATCTTTCCAAAAGCTCAAGATTTTAAAGGATTCATATTTTTTCCTAATCAAGAAGTCCACACGTGATAACTTTTTTATTTTGCTTTTCTATATGCTAAGGAAGAAACGCATATAGTAATCTGTAACCAGTTCTGATTCTCAGTCAAAGGTGTCCTTTATCTTTCCTTTTCACTTGTCCTTTGCTTTCTGATGGAAAGAAGGAGCATCTGTCCTGGTCTTTGGGCAGCATAGGAAGAGACCTGGAAAAGAAAATAATAAAAATCTTGACTGACCTTATAATACATTGCAGTAGCTTTCAGAATTCTGTTCCTACATACAAATACCAATGTTATCCATAGATTGTCCATTTTGATCTGTAGTCATGGACCGTGTTGCTGTTGTAAATGCAAGTAATGCTCTGGGAGAAATGTTGTAAGCTTTCATCAAGCAATTCTGTAGCACTTTTTATATGGAGAAGGCTGCTAGATTTTTTTTTTTTTTGCATTTGTTGCCCTCTGCAGTATTGTCCCATGCTGAAAACCATGAGAAATACACAGAAGTATTGAATTTGTGCTGCAGAACAGCTATTAGTTGAGAGAGATTCCGTACCTCTACCTTCCACTTTTTTCTGTCATGACGCTTCCATTCTTTGGTTGCTCTGTTCTGGTTTTGTTTTGATTTAGTGTATTACGTCAGGGCTTGTATTTACAGGAAGCTGACACCTTACTGCCACAGAGGAACAAGATAATACCAGTTTTGAGGCTGATAGTTTCATATGTCAAGGGACAAAAGTGTGTTGCGCTGTTTTCTTTATGAAAGAATGTAACACTGAACAGGAAAGGGACAGACATGGGGAAGAAAATTTACCCAGGGTAGTCCAGTGCAAATAGGTGGAAGACTAAAATATTAATGGAAGTGGAAAGAGGTAAGCAAGAACACTACTCAGTTGGACAGCACTGCCTCTCGATGCATACTGCAGTGTCCTTGCATGGAAACACAAAACAATTGCTGTCTTGAGGGAGCCTTCATATTTGTGTCTCCCTGGTCACCGGCTTCTACTTTGTACTCTGATACTCGTTATAAATTCACTAGAAAAAGATGAATATGACAATATAAGTAAAAATAAGTAAAATCTTCTAAAAATAAACAGGATTAAATTTGGATGATATAGGAACTGTTGATTATCCAATCTCTTGCTCATGCATGATGCATATAATGTATTTTGGGTACCAAGGGGAGGCTTTATTTATTCAATAACTACAACTTTTTTTAATGTTTTCATGTTAAACATTAAACTATGTAAAGTTCTTTGCCACTGAGTAAATATTGTGAAAGAATGTGGGGTATTTCCCCATTATCTGTGTACCAATTTGTTAACTTTTAGTTTGCTGGGGTGTTATTTGCATTATTTAGGAAATTTTTGTCATTACTAAAGGTGCTTTGTATGGGTAATGCCTTAATCTGCATGTTACAGTTGTCATAAAAAAGGGGTGGTTTCTCTTGATGTGAGAAAATAATAGAACTTGTAACGGGACTTGTTTCAGTAGACCTAGCTGGAGCAATTTGATGCTTCTACCCTGTGGCTGGGAGCAGTGGATTTGTTCCTGCTTGGTTCAGTGCAGTTACCTCCATTAACTTGCTATACTGCAGGATGAGGTAGCTTACCCAAATTTTGAATTGAGTAGGGTTAAGACTACTCCTGTGATCACTTACAGCCTCGTATGGGGCATCTGTAAGGAACAGTGTCCTTTGTGAACTTCTTAAACTGCTCTAGCTGAGCTCTTCTGTGTCTGTTACAGAGTCACAGCTTTTTGAATGGGAACTGAAGATGAGAAATGCAATTTGCTAAGTTTTCTGTTGTATGCTAACACTTACAACCTATTGAACCACTAGAATGAACCAGTGTACGTTTCTGCTTAAACTCGCAGTTTTGTAACAAAAACGAAGGGGGAACAACTTGGAAAACAGCATATCAGGAATTGGAAGAACTTAATTTTACACCCACAAGTTGTACGTGAGCATTTTATTGTAGGCCACTTCTGTTGCATACAGGTTCTGAACAACGTGATTGAGATTGTGGCTGACTCTTGGTCAGGAGCCTATGACAGAAGAATGTGCTGCATATTAAGCACAAGCTTGTGTTGCTTGTGTTTTGTCTTGTCAGCTTTCTTGTGCTCCCTCCAAAAAATGCATTACCCTTTTTAAATTTTTTAATTCCTTAGAAAGGCAGCAAGCAATTCTGATTAGGTGTGGAGTGTGGTGGCTTTTCTTTTTCTTTTTGTGGGCTCTTGCAGTGATGCCCTGTCCTGGTTAATATCCCCTCTGGGAAGCTGTCACTTCAGGTGGGCAATTTTCTGAGAAAGCAGCTACTACCCACCTGGAATAAAGGCAATGGTGAGTGAGGGTGCAGCAGTAACTTTTTGTTGTCGACTGAATGGCTTTATATAAAACCAGTGGTAATGGAATCTTTCACAGCTCTAAAATGATTAGGGTTTTTTAGCAACATTGATTTTTAGAGTTGCCTTCATAGAGATGCTGTTTAGTTCATGGAGCATCACATGCATGTGGTCATCAAGCAGACTTTCAGTAGTTGCTCAGCCCTTTTCTTAGTTTCAGAATGTACTCCTCTGAAACAGGAAGACTGTTGGTGTCTAAAAGGGGTGCAGGAAAGGTGTAAATGTATAAAATGTGTTTTCTTGCAACATATAAGCAAGGTAAGTATTAATAATCAAGGGAAGGCTATCCATATGGTTTTGTATCTTCTAGTATTCGCAAACAGTTGTTCTATGACATCCTTTTAGGAACTGTTGAATACGATCAGAAGTGTTGTATGGTATGGGCTCTGCTATTGGATGAGCTGATAGTGCTATAGAAACACTTGCTATGAATGCACTCTCAGGACACGATCTACGGTACAAAACCTTTGTCATTCTGTGTGTGTTAAGACTGAAGAAATTAATGCAAACTGGACCGTGAGAGATTGTTAAAATGGGAGGGGTTGTTTGCTTCTTTAGTATATCAAATAACCTTGTTACACAGTAACGGATGGCTTAATGTAATTGTATTCTTCCCTTCAGTATGTCAATTTGATATCTGGACCACCTTCTAATTCACTGACAAAAATCTCATTATAGTAGGTGATCATTGTACATATGTGTACAGTAAAGGCCTTATCAGAAACATCACTGTTAACAGTAGTGTCTCTTTGTTTCAACAACCTTATCGTATGAGAACTCCAATGACTAACATAAAGTGTGAAGAAATAATATGCTCAAGATAGAATGACTATTTTCTTTCATTCTTCTGTTGCTGTTTGCTTTGCCATCACCTAGATTTCTTGGCTCTTACACTAGCTATGACTACTTGAAAAGGAACATCAAGTGGTAAGACTGTTATTGATGTGAGGATGTTTTCAGGTGTCCTCTCACTGTTACATTTCATCACAGGCATTATGTGCACTTAAAATTTTAAATACTCAAATTCTGAAAGTAGGTGCAATGTACTGTAGTCCAAAATTACAGTATTTGTGAAATCAATCATTTCCTGAAAAAAACTTTTTGAGAAATTTCTAGTATAAGAAAATGGTTTGAAAATAAGACTTCCAAGTTATCTACACTATGCACATAAAGCTAGTGAAGCTTAAGCTGATTACATTTCTAATTAAGATGGCATTGTTAAAATACTAGGTGTATTTAGAAAAGTTATACGAGAATCCATTGTCCTATTGGCTAATTATGCATTTCAGAAACAACCCACCACCCCCAAAAAAAGTGGTTTTATATTTTCATTTTAAAGACCTGCAAAATCAGAGAATACTCTAATTGATATTACCCCAAATATAATTGAAAGATTAAGATCTTACAGGCAATTATGCAAATACACCTGAAATGTCATCTGCCTTTTGTTTGCCATGGTTTGTGTTACTAATCTTCTTCTAAAGATTCAGTGTTGTCTTAATCTCTTGTGCTTATCAATAAATGTTTTTATACTCGAGACAGGATATTAAAGAAAGTTGTGGTTTAATGTTTATAGGAAGAGATGGAAATCAGGTGATCATAGAAGGAAAAAAAGTAGCAGTGAATGCAAAAGCTCAGAGCCCTGAGGAAACTGAATAGTCAAATGTTGTGTTTTGTTTTGTGTTTTTTTCTTTTCTTTTCTTTTCTTTTTTTTTTTTTTTTAATTCCAACAGGGGGAAACCAACTGATACTGAATCAGTGGATAGACCTGTTGTTGATAAACGCTATGAGCCAATCCCTCAAGTTACAACTCCTCCACCTGCTCCTTCAGTCCAGTATACACAACCTCAGTCCATTAATAGTCCTGTCCTGTCTCTCCCAACACATCACAAGCCTGCACTTTCTGAAGGTGAGCAGTTGGAAAGCTAACTTGTGTTATGTGGTAACAAGCATCCCTTGTCAGGTGCCTGTGTGGTTACTTTGGCATGTCTGCACTGGTAACTAAGCTGTTCTTTAACTAAAACTTGGAATAATTGTTAGTGAAATAAGTTTGTGCAAGTGCATGGTAGTATGTCAGTGGGGTTTTGGTTTGGTTTTTGTATGGGATAAATCAGTTCAACCTCCTTATTGAAGGGTCATAGCACTGTATCTAGCATATCTGTTTAATGAAGTATTTGGGTAACTTTGCCAAAGCGTACAAAATATAATAGGATGACAGATAATCTAAGAGACTAAAGCTGAACCTGTATATATTGTATGTAGTAGATTAAGAATCAACTAGAAATTTCTGATAGTAACTGACGAATTGTGGTATTTTTATTTATGTTGCAGTTAATTCTGTGTCTGACCCTCCTCCACCTCAGAACAAGCCAGCAATTTTCAGATCCTCTAGAGAGGACACTGTGCAGTCCACTTTTTATCCCCAGAAAAGCTTCCCTGACAAAGGCCCCGTTAATGGAACTGAACAGATTCAGAAAACAGTTACTCCTTCTTACAACCGCTTCACAACAAAACCTTACACTAGTGCTGCAAGGCCCTTTGAGCGCAAGTTTGAAAGTCCTAAATTCAACCACAATCTCTTGCCAAATGAAGCTCAACATAAACCAGAGTTGCCATCAAAATCTCCAAATTCTCCTCAACCTATTTTGAAAGCACACAGCTCATCACAACCTCCTGAGTTTGATAGTGGAATGGATACCTTTGCTGTGCAGGTCGACAAGCCTAAATATCAACCAAATAACGTTAACGCTGTGCCTAAAGCCATTCCTGTAAGGTAAGCTGCTGCTTTTTTCTTTCCATCAGGAGCCCATTTATGAAACCTGGGAAAAATACAGCTTTGCTGTATTTTGCTGTAGTATGTCCTATGTCCCTGAATCATCTTGCAACCTGTTCTTAGAAAGTAGCACGGGAGATGGGAAATAAAAGCCATGCCATAATTACCTTCTGGTAGATAGCAGTAATGTGTCCTCTTGGTATGTTTCTAGAAAATGGAATTAATTTCTAAGGCTAGCCATTGCACCAGATACGTGTTCTTTGTGCTTACATGTGCATAAGGGATATTTTAAAACTAATTGTAAAAAGACAAAGTCACTTTAGCAGTTTCATTTGGTTGTCTATAAGAAGAGAACTGCTTAAAAGCAGATTGTGCTTGCCCGCTATGCTACGTCAAGATGCCCAGATAGTATAATCTTGTTATTTGCTGACTGTGAAATTATTTTCAACAATATTTGCAGAACAGTGTTGTATTATTTTGTTTTCAAAATAATAATGCATGAACCAGATTTGAAATCTTGCTTGATATTGCAGTAAGTAATGCAAGAGAGGAATTTATCCTATTTGCTAAGAACCTGAGAAATGTTTGAATACTATAGAGTTTTGCAGATTGCTAGAAATTTAGAAATTACTTGTTTGTTGAGTGAAGTTCTTCAGAAATTTATCTGAAATATACTCAAAACTAGCTGTCTGATAAGGTTTTATCTTATTAGTTATATCCTGGCAATATGCAAAAACATGTGGGTTGTAGGGTTCTTACGTTATTTTTGGTTTGTATGTTTCTGTGGTGTGGTTTCTATTATTGGTGTTTTCTTGTGTGGGTTTGTTTGGTGGTGTGGTGAGTTTTTGGGGGGAGGGGTGGTTTGGTGTATTTTTTTAAATGTATATCTGAATTAGAAGGGTTCAGTGTGACTTGAATAAGAATTATTGCTCCTTATGATATTAGTCATAATAGAGTTTAGGGAGGGAAAAGAAACTTTTCATATGTTAATTACATTTAGTTTTACTAAGCTGAATTGTGTAACTGGGTCTTGAAATTCTTGCTGTAGTTATTTTCTGAGTATGTTCAGAGTTTATGGTCTTTGGGTTTTTTTTGTTTGTGGGTGGTTTTGTTTGGTGGCTTTTTTTGGTTTTGTTTTGTTTTTGTGAGAATCCTTCTCATGGCAGAACTGGAACTACTTCCATCTTAGTTGTCCCCTATAATAGAGTGTGGAGCACGTGTAATGTTTTCCTAAAATAAGTGCTAGCCTATTCTAGACTGTGTTCCGTGCTCTGCTAAAATGTTAGAGAACAGTATGTCACTGACTTTCAGGAAGAAAATACTGGTAAAACTGCTAGGCTTTCTGTCTTATATTCAGCCCTTCAGCACTCGAGGATGAGGAGGAAGAAGACGGACACACTGTTGTAGCCACAGCAAGAGGTGTATTTAACAGCAATGGGGGTGTGTTGAGCTCCATAGAGACTGGAGTTAGCATTATTATACCACAAGGAGCCATTCCAGAGGGAATAGAGCAAGAAATATATTTCAAAGTCTGCAGAGACAACAGTATACTTCCACCTTTGGACAAAGAGAAAGGTAAGAGCTGACACTGTACGCTGTTCTGTTGTTTAATGCCTTTTACTTTTTAAGAGCAAAATGGATTATGAAAATGCTTTAAGCTTCAATATGTAACATAGATTTCTGAGTGAAGATACAAAGTATGGCTTTATCTTTTGACTGTTATGATAAGGGTCATAGGCTTTTGAGCTGCTGAAGGCTTTATGCAGCCCAGTGTGCCATAAATCTGTCCAAGCAGAGCACTGCAGCTGTAATGTAAAGTATGAACAAGGCCGCTTACGGATTTGGGGCTTTGTTTCTTTTGATGCACCTGCTTAGAAATTAGTGGCAAAAAAATCCCAATATGATTTCCTCATCATACTTGTTTACCCTTTTTCATTTTCAGATTGAAAAGGTTTTGTTTTGTCTTGTTTTCTTTTAAACATAGGTGAAACACTTCTTAGCCCCTTGGTAATGTGTGGGCCTCATGGACTAAAATTCCTGAAGCCAGTGGAGCTGCGCCTGCCACATTGTGCGTCTATGACCCCTGATGGTTGGTCTTTTGCTCTAAAATCCTCCGACTCCTCGTCGGGTATGCTGTCCTCCCTCTGTCCTTTTGGGGCTTTTGGGTGCTATCGTATAATTTAAGTTAATTTGACTAAAGGTGATGCTGTGTAATATAAAGAACTCAATCATTGTATTTGTGTCAAACTCTCCCATTTCACTTCCATTGCAAATGTCTTTCTTACATTTACTCATGGTGCAAATTCATAGCTAAAACCATGATAGCAGAAAGAGTAATATCTCTAGTCTATTAAATATTATCGTATTTTTCTATTCTGTCTTCTTTCTTGAGGACTGCTACAGCTGAATACACTTGAAATGATAGTCGCACTAAAACCGAGAGGAAATGATTATGTACCTCTGATTGGCCTTTGTAACATAACTGGTGTTTGTCTGTTGCTTAATTAACCATATAGGACTCTGGCAAATCTTAACAATCTGCATGCTCATAAGTCACGATTTAACGCTTGTTAACTGTTTCCATGTGTGCAAGTTGATGCTAACAATGGGGTCATTTAAGAAAACTATAGTGTTCAGTAGAAGCATTTACAAGTCATTCTAATGTAGCTGGATTTTCCACAAGACTTTTCTTGCTTTCTTCTGCTGATTTCTCCTCTACCACCTTTTACTCGGAAGTTTCTGGTTGATAGTAAAAGTTGCAACTAGGTTGCAATTTTATTTACCTGTTCATTTTTACCTCACTGTGGCTTTCTGCAATGAGGGGGAGAATGTATTGGCTGAAACTGTCAGTGAGGAGCCCAATTGAGAATTCCGGGCAAGTTTCAAGAAACTTCATGAAATGGCTGTGAGGTTACAGAGATTTAAAAAAGAATGTTTGCACATCTGGGGAAAAAGTCTTAAGGTTTTATTCAGCTACCTTCAAAAAGTTATGGTGGAAGGCTCAAACCATTAATGTGTACGTATGTTCTAAGTAATGACTGAACGATGTACTTCTGTATACAGCATTTAAGCCACCATGTATGCATACCTTCCGTCACTAATGTATCTGTCACTGTTGACACCAAAGCCCTGATGCTTTGAAAGATTAAAGCATCAATCCCCTTGATGGGGATTCAATAACCTAGAGGTATTAATGGCAATAATTTTTAGTTGTTTTTTATAAGCTATTATATGCATGTGTTGCATGCATCTATTTAACAGTGTGTGTACATGGCAGTGTTAAAACATGGACTCATAAACAACAGGGTCCCAAAAGATGTGACAACTATGTACAAAAATGACACAACACTTCCTTTGTAACTAATAGCACGTGTTCATGAACTTACTTGAAGTGAAGGGAGAGGACTCAAAATGATCTAAACAATCACTGAAGTTACGGAGACATTTTTCTCCCTTTCCAAAGTGGGATGTGTGTGCGCATGTGTGGGTGAGAGCAAGAGCGTGTATATTTAAACCCTAACACTTTCTGTACTGTAAATATAACATCACATTCTGTTAATCTGAAATGGGATGTATACCATAACATTGCTCTTTTGAGACAAACTTTAAAATTAGGCAGTTCTGTCCTATGATATGTAAGTAGACCATACTGTGTCTTAAATAAATAATTGTTTTCTCTCTTTCTAAATTAGTTGGTTATGGGACTCTGATTTTTAAGGTGGCTTTATAATAACAGTTTATACAATGCTGGGATTTTTCTCTTCAGTCGCCTGCTCTACCTCATCTTTTCTCAACGTATCCCATGTTCTGTCCTAAAAGTGATGTTCATTTGCACTTACTAACATCCTTTTCTGCCACATTAAAGCCATATATATTGATATTTTGCTGTTTAACCTCCTTCAAAAGCTTGAATGATTCTGGTATTAAAACTGCCTGGGGAAAAAAGTTGCCTTTTATGGCCACACCTATTAGAATGGGTTAGTAAGAATTACTGAAGGATTTTTTTTTTTTTTATCAAAGCAGTTGTATGTAAGTATGGGAGAAACAGCCTCAACAGCTAGAGGTTGCACTGGCTACAGTCTAACCCTTAGTTTGCTTTCAGGAGGAAAGGTTGGTCTGCCGCTGTGTCATGCAAGACTAGGACCTGGTTGTCCTAAGTCCTGTTTTGCCCTTCTCCTAGTAGGTTTGATCATGCAAGTTTTTAATGGAATTCCCTGCATTGATAAAATGAAAAATCCTCCAGTGTTATTGAGCTTCTTGACTGAAATAAGTAGTCTTGGCTGGATGCAGTAAACTGTTTACATTTGCTAACTGTACACTGGCCACTTCTAATCGTTGTCCCTACATCAGATGTTGCCATCACTCGGTGCATTGTGTACTTCATTTTGTTTTCATGAGTTCAAAAAATCATTTAATACAGAGTCTCAGATATTTGCAGTCTGTGTGCCTGGGTTCTCTAACTTGTTGCACATTTCTCAAGACATACCTGTTTTGGCCAAGCTATTTAGTGTCATTGGTCTGGAAGGTTTAAGAGAGCTTGAGTGCATTTTTCACTGTTCCACTTCAGTGGGATGATGCTTTTTTTTATAGTGGCAGCACTTAGTAGTGGTTTTAGGTGGGTAAATGAAGAATACTTTTCTGCAGTTTAGAGCGACAGTTGGCTGTGCAGATGGGATGTAACCTTTGTTTGGTAAGATGGTAGCTGATGACTTTTTCTTGTAACAGAATGTTACACAGACCTTTGACCATGAGTCAAGATTTGTTGTGAAGCTTAAGTATGTACCAGTTAACCTAGAATCCATTTAAGAATGTCAGTATTTCAGGGTTTTAAATGAGTGTACTGGATGTAGTTGCAAAATGACTACAATCCTGTCTATAATAATTTTCATAATAGAAAATCAAGCTACCAGTGTGTTTGTAGCATTTAGTTATGATGTAAATTATGATTTGACTCATCTGTATTCAGAACTGTTCCAAGAAACTTCAAGTGTATCCTCCCCAGATTAGCTTTAAAAATATTTTGATTTTTTTCTGGCAGTTTAGGAAAGAGGCAGTGAATACCTGATTCACTGTTAACACTTCTCAAGTGGAAAGCACTATGTTGGTGCTGCAGAGTAGAATGACTTAAATTTACCAATTCCTGAGTGCCACAGCATCTGTTTTGAATAACTGACCTATACTACATTCTATGAAAATGAAGGGTGACTTTTTTTATTCATAACATTAAAAAAAAAACCAAAACAAAACCACCAAAACCAAAGGGAAAAAAAAACCAAACAAACAAACCTACAAAACAGGTGTTGATTAAGAAGTTAAAGCTCCTGTCCAAAAGCTTGGTTGTTTCAAGATGTACACTGTTTGACAGCGGATACTAAACACCAGCATTGTGTTTTCCTCCCACAGGTGACCCCAAAACCTGGCAGAACAAGTCTCTTCCCGGGGATCCAAACTATCTTGTTGGAGCAAACTGTGTCTCAGTCCTAATTGACCACTTCTAAATATTAAATTAGCTGAGTAAATAATGTGAAACTGAGATGGACCTTACATATAAACTGAACCACTCTATCAAGTATTAACTGTTCTATAAGTGATAATGGATCTTAGTGTTTAAGCATCTTGCTTTAACTAACAGTGGTTTAGCAAGAACACTCTTTGAACCATGGTCACAATACATGCCACAAGCAGGGAGTGTACAGTGGGAACAAGGTAGGGATTTTGCAGGTTCTGTATGCTTTGGTTTGTTGATTGTTCTTTTCTTTTGTGGGTTTTTTGTTTTGTTTTGTTTTTTTAAAGGACACTACTAGTATTTCATTGTTTAAAATCTGCAAGTACAAATGGAATTGTATTCAGAGGAACTCAATGTTTCATACTTCACTGGTGAAAACACAGAATTTGGCCTGCGTTTTTATGACTGTATTTGTAACTCACAAGACTACGTTTTGGTCTCTAGTTTTTAAAAGACTTTTGGTGAACATGTCCAAGGAAACAGCAATCAACTTGGGGTAGCACAGTTTAGATGTTTTCCCCTGCTGAGAGGCTAATGCAAACACATCTACTTACTGTATATGGAAACATTGTCATGAGAACAGGGGGGAGGGGGAAAAGCATGTGGGATGACTATGGTTCAGTTGCCTCTGTGGATTTGTAAATTAACCACATTATTACAGACCTATTAACCAGCAGGGATGCCTTACCCTCATGTTTTTAATAGTCTTAGCTCTCTCATAGTTCTCTGTATTAAGTTTGTATGGCTTTTCTGCTTACCTAGTTTATATATCATGAGAGACTGGGGAAGGAGGGGAGGTAAAAAAAAAAAAAAAAAAAGCCCACCCACCACCCAAACCAACCTGTGAGTTTGGTTTGTGTTCCTAAGCCAGAAGAGACACAGAAGAAAGTGATGGTATGTTTCCTGCTATGCATTTGAAAATTTATAGATGTTATAGACCGCTTGTATATAATGCGTGCATACCACTTTTTGTTCTTGGTTTGTAAATTAACTTTTATAAGCTTTATAGCTCTGCTGTAAGGGTAAGCAGAGTGATGCGAGGTCCGCTCAACAGCCGCCGTCTTCCCCCCGGAACGGTCCGGGATGG
>JAAGNO010001526.1:43992-56446 GCA_033439905.1 Ceryle rudis | reverse complement strand
CAAACCTACCTCAACAATCACATCCTGAGCCCCCTGCTCTGGCTGACCCTGCTGGAGCAGGGGAGTTGAACCAGATGATCTCCAGAGGTCTCTTCCAACCCCCACCATGCTGGGATTCTGTGTTTTCTGTCTTGCTGTTTTCAAGGATCCCTGTCCAACCCTTCTTCCTCATTCTCCAGTTCCACAACTCAAGCTGTTTGTGTTCAAATGCTTCTGAGCTGTCCACTCACCAGACCAAACTGAGCTCCCTTCTTTGGGAGGTTTTGAGTACTAAGTGACATGGGGTACTCCCATTTTTTTGGACTGGCTTGTGGCATGCTGGACTGCAAAAGATGTAGCAGGGATGGGTGTTCAAGTGGTTCCTCTCCCACCTTGAGTTATCCTTCCTGCTCTGATCTACCTTCAAATGTGCATTACTTAATGCTACCATAAGACATGGTCATTGCCAAACTGTCTGCCTTTCCCATTTCCTTGCAAGCTGTGCTGTTATCGGTGGTGGTGCACACAGCTCTGGGCTGGCTCCTCGCCTGAGCCTTCTGGGCAGGCGTTCAGGTTGGACTGACTCGAGTGCAGATTTGGTGCACTCAGCAGAAATGGGAGTCACTTCCCCACATGCCTGGCAAGGCTCCTCCTTGGCAGTTTCTCAGCGTGATCCCCGGTCATCGTTGGTTTGGAGGTAGTTTTCCATCATCTGGCAAGTGGTGTGGTGGAAAGCACAACAGCTCCCTTTGTTCTGTCCAAAGTGAGCTGGTAGGGGCTTGGGAAGTTGGTTATGTGGAGGGATATTGGAAATGGAACTTCAGCAGCAGCAGAGATTTGCCATCTGACATTCTCAGGAACTGATTCAGCTTCAAGAATCAGCATTGGATTGAGACTCCTGAAAGTCACTTTTTAAGTGTTTTTGATTGTGTAATCAGATGATGCCCAAACCATAGGTGATTATTTACTTGGAAACCAACCTTACAAGGTCTTGAATGCTTGTGTCGTTGGTGTTTAGAAAGGGATGCTGGAAATGGGACACCGTGGATGAACAGCTGGGCCCTCCTGCAGGGTGCTGGGTTCTGTTCACATGTGGAACAGCCCCAGTGGCAGTTGTCTGACTAAAACCAGATGGGACCATTCACTGTGGTCCTTTTGGTGGTTTTTTTGTTTGTTTGTTTGTTTGTGGGGGTTTTTTTTGGTTTGTTTTTGTTTTTTTTTTTTTTTTAAATAAGAGGCAGAGCTCGTGCTGATTGGATCAACCATGAAATAAACCAGTGCTGTGCAGCTGCGAGTGCTGATTTCAGCAGGTGTTGGTGAGTTGTGGAGTTTGGAGCCTGTCTGCTGAATTCAAGGATGGGCAAGGTGGTGTGGTGGCTTCAGGACACCCATTTTTGGTGGTTTAAGACATGTTGCTCCTGTGTTTGTCAGCTGGTACACTGGTGACAAGCTGATACTTTCCTCCTGTCTGCTGATACTGTCCTCAACTGTCTGCTGTGTAGAACTGTTGCTGATCTTCTCAATGGATGTTTTAAGTTCTTCACTGTGAGGGTGGTGAGATGGTAGCACAGGTTGCCCAGGCAAGTTGTGGATGCTCCATCACCGGGTGTAATCAGGACCAGGTTGGATGGGGCCTTGAGCAACCTGGTTTCGTGGGAGGCGTTGACTCTGTCAGGGGGGCTGGAATGAAATGATCTTTAAGGTCCCTTCCCACCCAAACCATTCTATGTT
Source organism: Ceryle rudis (assembly GCA_033439905.1). Taxonomy (NCBI): domain Eukaryota; kingdom Metazoa; phylum Chordata; class Aves; order Coraciiformes; family Cerylidae; genus Ceryle; species Ceryle rudis. Next base: position 54,736 of record JAAGNO010001526.1, on the reverse strand, counting down.
TGGGGCTTCCCTAGATTCATGACTCAAAATCTCATGTACATAATGATTGGGTGGATCGGGATCTTCTGAGAAAGATGTTCATGTACTCCATGGAAAGACCAGTTCCAGCTAAGAAATACCAAAGCAGGAAACCTTTGGCTGGGAAGACTGGTTACAATGAGTCCACTTTTGTGCGGACGCCTGCGTTCATCTTGTTACAGATGGGGTAACTGAGGCACAGAGCCATCGCTTGTTCAGGGCCCTTCACTGGGGAAGCAGGAACTTGGGGGCACACCTTGCTTGATGTGGTGCCTTGAGCCACATCCACCATCAGCTGCTGGCTGCTCTTCTTTGGCTGCCTCCTGTCCACATGGATGCTGTGCTGAGCACAGGGGTGATGGGTTGATTTTGAAAATTATTGTGGTTCTGAGCCCAGCTTTTATCCATCTGAGGGGTAAGGGAAGCTCAGTGCTTTGTAATTCTCTTATACCAAGACAACATCTCTTCTGCTTGTGTTTGTCCTCACAGGGGCTGTGTCATTGGACCAACATTTCATTTCAACATACCTTCCCTCCACTTCGGTGATGTCTCCTTTGGTGAGTGTGCCCTGGGCTTGGACCACAGGGTGAGAGGTCTGTGCATAACCAGAGGACTTCAGTGTAAGAGCATCCATCGCTTGCATTCCTTCATGGCAGCCTTCAGGGTGTTAAAAGCCAGGGCTGCTGGTTGCTTAGGCACTGTTGTGCTATATTGAGGTCAAGTAGGACCAAAGGAATAGAAAGTCAGCAATTTCTGGTGTCCCTCGTAGTCTGTTAGGCCCCAACCTTCCAATCCTTGGCAGCAGAATGACTTGGAGAGCAGGAAGCCCTTTTCCAGAAGGGCCCAGAGGGTGGGACTACAGGACAAGAGAGTCTAACCCACCTACCTAGCCCATAGCTGCTCTGGGTAAATGTTCCTGTTGCAAGGCAAGGACACCATTTAGTCACCTGAGATATTAATTAGAGCTGAGGGCACCTCATTATCACTGACCAGGTAACAGGCCCGGGTGGTAGCTCTGTATCAGGCTCATTCTCCTTCCCCACCAAAAGCCCACCTCTGCTGCCAGCACTGGTGGTTGAGCATCCAGAATGTCTCCATTGAAATGCAAATTCCGGTTCTCCATCTCAGTCTCACAAAAGGCCTTTTTTTATTGAGGTGATCTAAAGTTTTGATGTGAAATCAATTGTGGATTGATTGAAGGGCTGTTATTGGTCTGCGCCCAGGATGCCTCTGCATTTTCATGCTGTTCATGGGCTTCTTAAAAAAAACTCATTACTTTTCCTGAGCCACTTCCTTCCGTCCCTCCATCCCCACTCTGCCACTTCTTTCTTTCCTTTTGAATAAATAAAGCACCAAGAACTGCACTGGCAGAAGGGTGGTTATGTAACAGGAGATTCATCCTCCCTAATCTGATTTCATTAAGACAACCTTTTCAGCTGAAGGCATCTATTGTAGCTTTGCTTCTTTTAACTGTGCTGCTGCTGACTGTTGGCTGCAGCTGGTGACTTCAGTCTCCTCTGGGATTGTCAAGGCTCTGTTTGGCCTTTCTGTGCACCTCCTGCCTCCCTGCTGGAGTAATTGGTGGAGGTGGGCATTGGTCACCATTGGTGGGCATGAAGAAACTACCTGCTGTGTCTACAGTTGGTCTTCCTCCCAATCTGTATTTAAATGCTGCTTGGTAAGCAGGCTGTGGGAGAGGTCTTCTTCCTGCCAAACTGGTCAGCCAAGCCAGATGTCCACTCCAGAGCAGGTTGTAAGCTGAAGTCCAGTCCCTGCAGACCATCCCCACCATCTGTGGTTGCATGTCTGGTTTTCCATTATGGAAAGCTATTGCTGAAGTTAGAGTGGGGTAAACCTTCGTGGGCAGGAATCAAAGCCAGTGTGCAGTGTGGATGTGATGGCCCTGTTTGATAGGTAAGGTGAGGCGTGGTTTCTGCTCTTTTCTAAGCAAGCATCAGGTTTGTCTCCAGTGAAATGGGCAGTGAGTTGACACATGCTCAGTCTAGTTGCCCCAAACAGGAGATGCCTTAAGGATACCACGTTAGAGTGCTTTACATGGTGCTGTAGTTCCCAGTTTCACCCCTCCTTTCTCTTACTACAGCTTCACAGAATCTTAGCATGGTGGGGGCTGGAAAGGACCACTGGAGATCACCCAGTCCACCCCCCCGCTCTATCAGGGTTGCCCAGAGCAGGTTGCCCATGATCACATCCAGGCAGGTCATTTGTGTTTTGGTTTGGTTTTGTTTGTTTGTTTTTTCCATGTCTTGGGGAACCATCACGAGGACTGGCCATTGCAGAGGGAGTGATCTGTGATCACCATAAAAAGGAACTTAAATGGCAGTTAATTGCTCACTTAGCTTCTCCATCAGCTGTCATTCAGACTTAAGAGCTAAACTCCAAGCACAGTTTTATAGTCATAGGATATTTAGACCAGGAATTATGGGATAACTGGTGTATAAATTCCTATTTGTGTCCTTTTCCTAGGCTTTCCTCACACCTTGTCATGTCACCTCACTAACACCTCCTTGGTGCCCATGACCTTCAGCCTTCGCATTCCTGGGGACGGCTTGGGAGAGCCCAGCATTACCAGTTTTGCTCAGATTTCAGACAACACTTTCCCATCCTGGAGAAAGGGAGGCCAAGGTCACCTCAAGCCAACAGAATTTACCATAACACCCTGTAGAGGGACCATCCGCTCCCAGGGGCTCGTGGATATCCAGGTAGGGGAAGAGTCCAGCCAGATGTGCTTCAGAAGGTGGAGCTGAGGCTTCCCTGGTATATAAGAGGCTTTGGCACTTCTAGCTTAGACTGTAACGTGAGATAACCTGCACCAGTCTTAGGCCTTTGTTAGCTGGGTTACTCTGGGACTTGTCTGAAGGAGCACCATTTTGTTTCCAGAATCTTAAGCTGAAGATCATGAACCATATGGTCAAGGTTTGCTTTTCTTCACAGTCTTCTCCTCTCCTGTTGAGCGGAAGGAACTGTATTCACCATGGTTATCCCCAGTGGGGACTCAAAAAGCTCTGTCATCAATGAACTGCACAATATCTGCTGGGTTGTATTTTGCCCTCAGCTTCCCACTGTAAAGTTGAACTTGTTCTGTTGTAGCTGACAGATTTCCTCTGGATTTAGGCTATTGTAGTCAAGATTGAACACTAAACCCTAATTTTGAATACAGGGGTGAGCAGAGCATTAGTCTTGCTATGCTTTTGTGTAGCTTTAATATGTTCTGGTACCTGGAAAGGGTACTTATCAAAGTCACTGTTGTCAGAAGACTTGTTATTCCCAGAGGCTGTGCCCTACACATGGACCAGAAGAATTAAGGCAAAATCCTTCCTTTTCCTCACCATGGAACGAGAACTGGAGGACACCACACGTGCACATGATGACTTTTGGGAATGATACAGTACTTGATGCTCTTATCTTCCTTCAGATCACCCTGTGTTCCAACACTGTGAAGAGATATGAACTGGCACTGGTGGTGGATGTGGATGGTGTTGGCAAGGAGGTGTTGGCGCTGCTCCTCACAGCCAGGTACCAGAGATTTTCATGCAGCTGATCATCTGTCCTCATGCATCCATCACCTTGCACATGGTTTGCTGGCACCAAATGAGAAGTGTTCCTTAATGAGCTAGTTTTGTACAGCTAGATGTGAGGACAGTGGTGCTTTGAAAGCAGCCCATGTTGAGAAACACCTCTGCTCAACGGACAAGTGTGGCCCTGAGCCTGTTTCTGAAGGGAACAGTAATTACTGTTGCTACTTGCCAGGATTTGGTGCTTGAGGTGTAACAGATTTCAAAAGGGCCACCTCTCCTTCCTGTGAATGGTGGACTTGGGCTGGTTGTGACCAAAATGCATCATTCATTTGGAATGCACAGTGAGAAGCCTGCTGAAAGCTGCTGTCTGCTTCAGTTAACAAAGGCTTGTGCAAATCATAGTCTCACAATGGTTTGGGTGGGAAGGGACCTTTTAAAGCTCATCTAGCCCAACCCTCCTGCAGGGAGCGGGGACTTCTGCAACTAGAGCAGGTTGCTCAGAGCCCCAGCCAACCTCACCTGCAATGGTGCCAGGGATGGGGCAGCGACCACCTCTCTGGGCCACCTGGGCCAGGCTCTCATCACCCTCCCTGGAAAACATTTCTTCCTTCTCTCTGGTCTAAATCTCCCTCTGTTAGTTTGAACCCCTCACCCCTTGGCCTGTCCCAACAGGCCCTGCTCAAGTCTGTCCCCATCTTTCTGACAGTCCCCTTGAAGTCCTGAAAAACCACAAGGAGGTCTCTGGAGCCTTCTCTTCTGCAGGCTGAACACCCCCAACTCTCTCAGCCTGGCCTCCCAGCAGAGGGGTTCCATCCCTCCCAGCATTGCTGGGGCTCCTCTGGCCCTGCTCCAACAGGTCCCTGTCTCTGCTGTGCTGAGGACTCCAGAGCTGGCCCCAGCACTGCAGGGGTTTTTTCCCCAGATCACTGGGGGCAGAGGGGCAGCATCCCCTCCCTCAACCTGCTGCCCACGCTGCTTCTGCTCCTGACCCTGCGGGACTTGTGGATTAGACTTTGCACTAACCCCTGAGCTTTTTTCTCAAGCATCTTCTCTGCTCTTGCATGCTCTGAACCCGTTTCTTCCAGCACTCTTGTGTGTCTGGCAGGTGTCCTTGTGATGTAATTCCTGGCTTCTCGCCACATCTGGGGCCAGGATTGTCGTGCAAGCTGCATGGCTGCTGGCAGCACGCTGGGCCTGGAGCCATGAAGAAATGTTTCAAGATCTCCCCTCCATGTCTGCAGGGTGAGCTCCCTGCTGCTGTCTAGATGCTGGGATAAGCGAGTGCAAAGATCCAGCCGGTACTTTCTTGCACGCTGCGTGTCTTCCTCCTGCTGAGCAGCTGATGAGTGCTGAAGGCATCATTCTTACGGCTGTGTCAGATAATTGCCAGATCACAGAGCCCTGAACCTGAAGCATTTACAACCAGGGAGCTGGGCGTTTGCTGTACCCCTTGCACAACAGATGAGTGTTTGTCCTGTGAACACTTTGATTACTTTCATATTTGAAGGCTGAGCAGATGGGTGAGATTTTGCTGAGTTTGAAGCTCACCTTTTCAGGTTGAGCTCAGTAATCTTTAGCTGCTTCTTAAGTGCCTGTTTGCTGATTAATTCAGTCTGCTTCTGAATGTATTCTTCGGTGTTTGCCTGATTAAAGCTCACCATTGCTTTGAACCTCAATACTGGAACACCAGTGTTTGGTGGGACAGCACGTCTGGTGCTGGGCTCTCACTGGCAGAGCTCTCAGCTTCAGTTCATGGCTGTGAAAATCACCTGACTTATGGTGGTCTTTTTTTGTTTTTTTCTTGCTCCAGGGACAGAGGATGACCCAATTCCAAGGGTATTGTTTGCTTTTTCAGACTGCTTTTAGGTGGGTTTTAATAAGGCGTTTAGTCCAGAGGTATATACAAAGGAGCTGAAAGCTCTCTGATGTGATTGAAGTCCTTGAAGGCTTTGCAGATGTAACGAGAGAAAATCCTCAGCTTTTCTACAGAACTTTCCGTCCATGAACCTCAAAGCACATTCTAAAAAAACTGCCATTACTCCCTGTTTGGGAAGGTGAAAACTGCAGCATGTCGGAGTTGATAACACCGGGGCTCTTGGATCTCCTAGCTCAGGACACCCAGGGGTCCAAGCTTCACTCATGTGTGGCATGTACCAATCAAACCAGGAAGGGCTATGTGCCAAACCTACTGGGCAATAAGCAGTGTCATGCTGAGCAGGGAGCTTGCAGCTAGAGTTAATGAATACTTAGAAGTTCACACAATTTTGTAGAAGGAACTGGGCAAACTCACGTCAGAAAAATTTGTCTGGGGTGTTATATGTGAGACATGAACTCCGGCTTTGGATTAGGGCTCCCTGCTGTTGACTCGTGTAGGAGACCGGGTTTGTGACTTGGAGTAGCCTCTGGTCTGCTGCAACGTGTCTGCTTTGATTTGTGTGTCCACCATGCTGCGAGGAAACAAGTTGTGCTGGGTATGTGTGCTGAGCAGAGTTGAGAGGCAGCTTGGATTCTGCAGTAGGGAAGATGATGGTTCATAGTGGGGCTGTTGCATCTTAAAAGCAAAATCACAGAAGCACTTAGATTGGAAAAGACCTTTCAAATTATCAAGTCCCACTGTTACCCCAGCACTGCCAGGTCACCACTAAACCATGTCCCTCAGCACCACATCTAATCCCACATTTAAATCCCCTCAGAGATGGTGACTCCACCACTACAAAGCTTTAAAGAGGTCCATAAAGTATCCGATTAATAACCAAATAGTTAGAAACTGAAATCCTTGTAGTAATTGATGGGTTTTATATTGGCTGAGGCTGATATTTCATCTGCCACATCGGGGTGAAAGAGAACCTGATTTTTATCTGTTGCTGTTTGTTGTCAGCTAGGATGTGCCTGGAAAAAAACTTCCTTACTCACTCAGCATTGCTGCTTCACAGGTTTTCATCCTCCCTTAAGGATTCAAGAAAAAAAGGTTATTCAGAGGAGATTGTTCTTAAGTTGGGACTTAATGTCCTTAAGTTCGGGGTGAAATTCATGACCTTTTGAGCAGGAGAAGCAAAGGTGAAGTGAGGTGCCTGCAGGCAGGTTCCTGTCAGGAGGCTTGCTGGGCAGATAAAAGCCTTTTCTCATCCAGTAGCACAGATCTCCTTTGTACAAGAGTGCTGTTGATGATGGGGAATTGAGAAGGCAGGGCTACAGTCCATGGCCAAAGCTGCTTTTTTTTGGTGTCCCATGAAGTCATCAGGGTCAACATACGCTTAAACTTAGGCCTGGTTCAGTGGAGTGGTGAGTTCTGGGCCCAGTCTGTGGTGTTAGCTGGGCTGCTGGACTCCTCACCTTGGTGAGCCTCTCAGAAGAGCTTTGCGGAGCTGATTAAAGATTGATCCATTCCCTCTCATCCAGGAGAAGTACTGACCTTGGCGCAGCAGAGCTGAGGGTCCAATTCCATTCTCTGCACTTGTCCTTCTTGAGGGTTTCTTGATGCTGCCTCTCGTTACTGAAATAGTGTTTTTCTATTTTCAATCTTAGCTCATCTGTGTGGCTGTTGAACAGACACCTCTGTCCTAGACTGCTCACTAACCCCGGATTTGCTGTCCTCTTCCAGAGCTTCAGCCCCTTGATCCCAACCCTATTCAGGGGAGAGTAGGTGGAAGTGGCTGCAGTAGAAGCAGATCAGATGTCTGTGAACAACCCAAGCATTGCAAAGTCCTTGTTCAGCCTCTGATTTCCTCCTCAGCGGCTGTGATGTCCTCTCTGCTCCTTACATGAGAACTGAGACCAACCAAGTGTGATAAAATTGGGAAACAAAGGAGGCTTAAGTCAAGGAGTTTGGGAGACTGCCACCTATTTATTAAGTGAAGGCACTAAAGGTAGCTGACTGAGAAATAGCTGCTGCTTCTGCTTTTTACTGGCGAGCGTTGAGCAGGAGTGGGGAGAATGTTGAAGCTGATGGAGTTAATGTATTTCAAGGGGAAGGGGGGGAAAAAAAGAGCAGAGAATTCACTCCCGCGAGTCTCAAGGTTTAGAGCTGGCACAGAGCAATTTTAGTAAGGTGTAATTGTCCATCTGTGTCCTTGCCCTGTGGTCTCAGCATGGCTCAGTCAGATGTGTTGGGCTAATTATCACTGAGAAGAACATCTACCATTAACTCTCTCCTTACCTGGTGGTGCTTGCCAGGAAGCTCAGCGGATGACTAATAGCACTGGGTTGGCAGTGCTCTCACACCTCTCGCTGGGTGTGAATCTTGGTCATTTGTTTTGCGCTCATGGGGTTTTGTGTGATGCTGAGTGAAGGACAGTTGCTTTTAAAATCAGGAGAAAGATCAGTAGTTTGGGTGTGCATCTCTGATGGAGGTCATAGATCATGTGGTACATGTCAGATCAAGGCTGATATGTGTGTGACATGTTCCATATGTGCTTTTTTCTCAAGGGTCTTTGCTAGATTGCTTATGGATATGAGAAGAAAGAATCTGTGTCCTCAAGGCTTCTATTTGGAAAGCTCTGCATTTTTCTGGGTGGACAGCAAGTGACACAGCTTCCACCAGATGAGGTAGACAGGTATTTGTCTGATTAGATAATGGAAAATAATGAACCGAACTAATAGGGGCAGAGGAAGAAGCCACTGGCTGTATTTTGGTGTGCTCTTTGCAGTGGCTCTGGCTACAGCAGCAAGTAGGTGTTAGGAAAAGTAAGACAAATGAAATCCAGTAGCCCCTTGAAAAGCCACTTCAAAGTCCAGCCTCTCTGAGGACGTTGGTTTCATGTTGGTGACCAGGGATGCTAGATGTTCCCAGGGTTTCACCCTCAGTCCTCCCGGGCTGAGGCATTCTAGACAAATGTATTGGAGCCACTTTCTGGTGACTTACCACTTCTTCACAAGGTGTGCACGGTGACAAAACCTGGGCTTTGGAGACTTTTCCAGAAATTTAAGCTGAGCAGGGGATGGATTTAATGATCTTAAAGGTCTCTTCCAACCAAAATGTTTCTATGATTTATACCTTGGGACCATAAGACAAATCAAACCACTGCGAATTACATGGAATATCGATGTGGCTGCTGTTTAGAGGTGGCTGTCTAAAAAACGACTGGTTGCTTTTCTCCAAACAAGGACCAAAAATTCTGATCTTGGCAGAATGGAGTGTAGGCAGCAGCCTGTTCCTGTCCTTATGCTGTTAGAGGTCAGAGCATGCTGCAGTTATCCATGGTTTATATTGGCTTTTTTTCAATGTAAAAAACAGCTATTGATTTGTTTGTGGTTTGATTTTTTTTTTTTAATTTTTTTAAGCCAGTAAGTGAAAATATGGTACCTTTGAAAAGATGCTAAAACAAGAGGGTCTTGGGGGCACATTTTGATAACCTTTGCTCTGCCTGCATCCATCCCCTGATGCTATAGAATGTCCTTGGGGAATCCTAACGCTGTATGATGCCGACTGGCACAACGGTGACCCAGAGATGAGGTCATTATGCAGGAGCTACGTTGTGTGCTGGTTGACTCACCAGGCATTTGCCTTTCTCAAAGGCAGCTGCAGAAATTAAAATTTTATAAGCAGCGTGACAAACGTAGGCAGAGTTCTAAGCCAGAGCGCTTGCTTCTAAAATAAATCCCGTTAGGGTTCCTTTAATGTCCTTTGAGAAGGGGAACAGCCTAACAAATGGCAGCTATTCAGGAGTTTCATTAGTAGATGTGCAGATGAGGCCTCTGGTTAGATGGGGGAACCGAAGCACAGAGGGGCTGTGACTTGCAAAGTGTGACACAGCAGTTCCAGCTTTGCCTGGTGCATTATCTGGCCCATTCCTGTCATCTGCCTTTATCTTACCCTGCTTTTGAAAATCCCAAAGTGACTGAGCAGATGTCCACCTGAAAGTCATCTTAACTCCTCTGCTACAGCCTGATGCTTTTAGGGAAATCATGGGTGTGCTCTGGTTTTGTTTGTACGTTTTTGCCGGTAATCGGTGTGAAGATGATGAGGGCTCAGCTGGGATCTTCAAAGGTGGGAGGAGTCTCAGAGCATCTCTGAAATGATGGCTTGACCTCCAGATTAACATTTCTAGGGCTTCCAAACCTGTGGTATTCAGGTGCTACATCAGCTCTGGGAACTGGATGACCAGCTGTGTTCTCCTGTCTCAGGTTCTTCCAAGTGTTTTCTGCCTGTTTTGTGTGGAAATAATTCAGAAAGGGGGTAAATAATTCAGTAAGGGGGTCTTTTGTCCCTCTGTTCATGCCTTCATTGCGGGAGCCTCACATCCAGACCCAGCATTTTGCTGCTTGCCCCGTTTCATTTGCTTCCAAGCCGCTGCCTCATTCCTGACAGCTCCAGGCTCAGAAAGATACTTTTGATGTCTGGTGAGATGCTGGCAGAGCCTGCTCTGCAGCCCTTGGGCCTGGGGTTTCCCCTGCCAGAAAGTGCAGCTTCAGATGGATTTATTTTTTTTATTATTATTTGTTTGGGTTTTTTTGTAGCTAAGATTCTGAAGCAGGAAGGTTTCTGTGTTAGCCCGGAGGGAAGGCAAAGCCCTTCTCTGCCTTTACTATCTCATTAACACGTTACAAACCGAGTCAAGCTTAGCCTGGCTTTTTCCCCATGGGGATGCTTCGACTTTTGCAGTGTGTATCGGCTCCTGGTGTGATCTGCGTCATCTTTGTGTCCAGCATTCAGAGCTGTAAGTGAATTTTGAATGCCTGGCTCTTACAACCTGTGATATCCCTTCCTTCAGCAGAAGAGATCCGGAACAGGAACATTGTGCTGCTTTGCAGGAGCTGTGGGCTTTCAGGGATCCATCTTGCTTTCAGTGTGCTTCAAGCCGTGGTTAGCAGGGACATGGGACTGTCATGTTCACATGTACAGCAGCTGCATCAGTTCACCCGGATTGCTCAAGTCAGAGGCGTGTTCCATAATTTGAAGTTAATTGTTACGGGAGATGGGATGCCTCAGAGACCAAAATGCAAACTACGTGTTGGGATTTGGGGCTGGGCAAGGGAATAGGATCACAGACTGGTTTGGGTGAGAAGGCCATCTAGTCCAACCCTCCTGCAGGGAGCAGGGACATGTGCAACCAGAGCAGGTTGCTCAGAGCCCCGGCCAACCTCACCTGCAATGGTGCCAGGGATGGGGCAGCCACCACCTCTCTGGGCAGCCTGGGCCAGGCTCTCACCACCCTCCCTGGAAAACATTTCTTCCTTCTCTCCAGTCTAAA
>JAAGNO010001526.1:0-12939 GCA_033439905.1 Ceryle rudis | reverse complement strand
AGGGTTGAAATTGGGCCCCTGTCACCTGGGACTTCATGGTGGGGCTTTTTGTGCTTCTCTCTTTTTTTTTTTTTTTTTTTTTTTTTTTTTTTTTTTTCAGAAATCCTACAGAAGTGAGCTGAAGATTGACATTTTCCAGAGCAGCCAGCACCTTCAGCTGCAGGTCTCGGGACATGGGCTGGAGCCACAGCTGGAGTTCAGCCCCCCAGTGCTTGAGATGGGACCAGTGCTGCCATACAGCCATGGGGCAGAGGGGACAGTGGTGGTGAAGAACCCGTGCGAGTTCCCCATCGAGTTTTACTCACTGGAATTTGACAAGCAGTACCTTGCTGAGGAGCAGGTGAGAGAGAAGGTCTGGTCCCCATGTCCATGCTTCTGTAGTTTCACAGTGCTCCAGCCTTCCCAGGCTCATGCTGAGGAGATGGAGGTAGTCCCCAGGGTGAAGCCTAGTGGCATTTCACGGTTAGCCAGTTCTGCTGGCCAGCTGTGGAGGGGCTTGGGTAGTCCATCCTGTTGGGAGGAAGGAATGAGGGAGAAGATAGGTTGGTTGGAAGTCTTTTCATATGATGAAGATCAAAAGTTTTCTGTTCCCCATGCACACAGATCCTGCGGATGCTGAAGGACTACGATTGCCATAACACCTTATTGCTGCCTCTGCGCTCCCCGGGTGAGAAACTGCCTCCAGAGGTGCTGGAGTTCTATCAGGACCAGAAGAGGCTGCAGGATGAGCAGTCCAAGTCCTTGACCGTGGAACTAGAAGGCCAGGACAACGGTGAGGTTTGGCATTGGCTGTCCTGTGTCGACACAACAGGGAGCCTGGCCCACCTACCTTGAGTTCTCCATGACCTTGTTCTACATGGAAAGCCTATGTTTTTAGCAGGCACCCATTCCCCAGCTCAGTGGAGGGAGGAATTCCAGGCTGAACATCCATGGCTTTTAACACACGTCCTCTACTACCTAGCCCTGAGTGCAGCCAAAGCAGGCTTGTATCTACCTGCCATGGACTGGGAAGAAATAATCAGGATGTCCCCTTGTGTCTCTCTACCACAAAGAGTAGGACTGGATGAGTTCTTCAGCCAGTAGAACCAGGTGTAATATCACCATCTATCTTACATTTACTCCTTCTCAGCAACAAAACCACAAGCTCAAACCGCCCTCCCCGCCTGAGGATAGAGACACCCTGGACAGGCTTCTCCTTGGGAAATTTTCCCTCTTTCGCATGTGGTCGTGCAAAGTGGTGAATGGCAAAGAGTAGATTGTCTGGTCATGTTCACTCTTTTCTTTCCTCCCTGTGTCCTTCCTCCTCAGCAAAGGTTGAAGATGCCCAGTCTCTGTCAGACCCAGACAGAAAGCAGTCTGCTGGGATGGTTCACATTGTCTCAGCCCATAGCTCTGTTGTTCACACCTCCACTTTTGATGAAAGCCAATGCAACAAGGCGGACTCTAAATCTGAAGGTGGAAAAGAGCGGGAGGAAGGTGTTGAGAAAAGATACAGGACAGGTAATAACCCTCAGCTCTACACCTTTTTTATGTCCATTGTGGCAAAAGATGACTTCAATGTCACCTCCTTCACTTCACTGTAGCCTGGTGCTGTGATCGCACCTGTAGGTCATGAATCTGCTCTTCTGTATGAAGCCTGTAGGATCCTGAGGCGAGTCTGGGGCAGGGACAAGTGAGAGGCCAGGGAGGTTTTCCCCAGCTTTGCCAAATGAGCACCTTTGCCCCCAGGAGCTGCTGGGATCAGGATGATGGTGACCCCTTTCCTAGGCAGGGCAGGGTGTGCTCTGTCCTACATGACATTGCAAGCCGGGATGGCTTTGGGGGGGACTCTACCTCCTGAGGGCAGAGCTGGGAACTCTTTGCAAAAGCTCTCACGCTGAATTCAGAGCCATATCTCCCAGTGTAATATTCCTCAAGCATCCACCTTTTTGATAATCGTGTGATCTCCAAATGGAGCTTCTCCCTTGGGACTGTAAATGCCTGATTCTGCCTGTCCCACCCTTACTCAGCAGGACCAGGGACCAAACTCCCATGAAGACCATGTTGACAGTTCTTGGAAGGAGATTTGGCCTGGTCCTTTTAGGTATGGCTGGATGCTCATTCTTTCCTCTTTCTGCTACCCCATTTACAGAAGAGGCACCTCCACCAGCATCTAGGAGCTGCAAAAGCCTGAATGAAGGGCATGGAGGGGACCCCAGGCATAATGTTGGTTTTAGCAGTCTCTCCTCTCCCTGGATCTGAGGAGATGGGGAGGATGATCAGGATCACAGATAGGCAAGGGGCTGACCATTCTACCCGGTTCTGCACAGGAGAGCATTGGCAAAGCACCGCCAGCAGCAGGGAGGCCATGGGAGAACTGGACAACAGCCCGGTCTATAGGGCCATTGCTCGCCATCTGGGCATCGATATCTCTGCAGAAGGGTGTGCAGCCCGGAACTGTAGAGGGATCATTGTCATCGTCCATGGGGCACCCATGACAGGTATGTGAGCCTTCCTCTGGGAGGGAAGCAGGGGAGGTGTATCCTGGTGGACCATGGTGCTTGGCTGACCAGTTGAAGTGAGGTAAGCCACAGCTCTGCTGGTACGTGTAATGGTCCCAGAGCTTCCCACACCACTTCCCAGTGGTGTGGCTCATCTTGTGTCCATACAGCGAGGCTCTTGTCCCCCGCAAACAAGGTGGCTGTGTCCCCGTTGCTTTGTGGGACCACATTGCCTGGTGTCCATGTGGCCTAATGGGAGCAGTCCCTAGCCTATGCCAACCCCGCAACGGCCAGATGTTTCCTGAGGCAACAGCAACCATCATGGGCCAGTGAATGGTCTGAGTTGTGGAGGGACAGGGTTCAAAACAGCATCCTGGGCCCAGGATTCAGATCACCACAAGAGATGAAGTCCTTATCTGAATGTGAGGTGGAGGTGATCCACCTGGTTCTAGAGGACAGTACTTCTAGCCATATTCAAGCTGCCTCCCTGATGCTTTTCCATAAAGCGACACTTGTTTTTTGACTGTCCTTCAGACTTTGAAATCCCATCTTGGGGCTTTTCAGGGCCTGTCCCTGAAAATGGCCCACATGCAAGTGTCACCATGTACTCTTCATCTCTCAAGGCAAGACATCGGCAGCAGTAGCCCTGTCCAAATACTATGGTGCTGCCTGCTTGTCCATCGATACTGTGGTGACCGAAGCCATCTCAGAGAGGAGCAGCTTGGCAGGGCTGCGGGCCCGGGAGCTGTGCGTGAGGGCCACCATTGAGCAGAGCCACAAGGAGACAGAGGATGCCGGTAAGGAGGCAGGCTGGACACAGAGCAACAGAAGCACACCATCACCATCCCCCACTTCTTGCTCCAGAGAAGTTTGGCCCTTGGGTCTCTTAGGGAACATGGGTGCAGCGTGTACAAGTGCAAAGCCTTTTTAGAAAGCATCACTGGTTGTTAAAAAGAAAAAAAAAAAAATCTCTATTTTAAGAGCTCAGACAGGGGGACTTTTCCTGCCCCTGGGCTTCTTGGCACATGTTCCTTTTCCCAGGAGTGGTGAAGCCCACCTGTGTATTTCTCAGAGTTTTCTATGTTTCCTCAAAGCTGAATCTAGCTTGTTCCTCATGGCCGTCAGGCAGAACTGCTGCCCACTTTAACAAAGTATAAAGCCCTCTGAAGTGGCTCATTAAGCACAACTGACTTTGTGGCTTCACAAACATGAGAGGAAGGGAAGAACCACCTCCCGGAGGAGTTTCAGATGAGAGATGCTGCAGATGAGCTCTTTTCTCCAGAGATGTTTCCTATGCACGCTGTCAGGTCATGCAGCTCGTGCATGTTGTGCTGTTCTCCACGTGAGAGTGGAGACTTTTAGGGAACTTCACTGGGCAGTTGGTGTGCTGAGCTCTGCAGGATGAGGCCAGACCTTGGATCTGGTGGGGGAAGTGCTCTAGACTCTTCCCCAGCTTTGTTGTCTTTCTCTGGACACGCTCCATCCCCTCAAAATCCTTCCTGGAGCAAGGGGCCCAAAACTGAACCCAGGATTCAAGGGGCAGCCTCCCAGTGCCCAGTCCAGGAGGATGAACCCTGCCCTAGTCCTGCTGGCCACAGCAGTGCTGACATAGGCCAGGATGCTGGTGGCCTTCTTGGCTACCTGGGCACGTGCTGGCTCATCTTCAGCTGCATGTTGACCAAGCCCCCACATACTTTTCTGATATGCGCTTTCCAGCTGCTCTGCCCCAGCCTGAAACATTGCAAGGTGTTGTTGGGACCCAAGGGCAGGACCTGGCCCTTGGCCTTGTTGAACCTCATCCCACTGGCTGCAGCCCATCGATCCAGCCTGGCCAGACCCCACTGTAGAGCCTCCTACCCTCAAGCAGATCATCACTTCCCCAGCTTGGTGTCTTTAGCAAACTAGCTGAGGGTGTCTTGATCCCCTTGATCAGATCTTTGATAAAGATATTAAACCTAACTGGCCTCAGTACTGAACCCTGGAGGCACCTCTTTGTGACCAGCCACCAACTGCATTTAACTCCATTTAGAGGGGAGCTACTGTGCAAAGAGTGTCACACGCACACGTGCCTCTTAGGAGGGACACGGGGCTGTGCATTAAATCTGTGGCTTTAAAATCCAGGGTTGGATGATTTGATTTATCATGCCACTAAGAAGGAGCTGCTTCTGGAGAGCAGTGCTGGCCAGGCTGGGGATGAGTCCTGTGTCCTTCCCAAGGTGGAAGGTGCCTGCAGTGCCTGTGACCAGCCTCGCTGAGCTGTCTGTCCCCTCCACAGGTCCAAATGCAGATACCTCCCTCAGCCAGCAGCTCAGTGCTGAGGTCAAGCACAGCTCAGACCTGAGCCAGTCCAGCTCTGGGGAGAAAATCAGCCTGAAGTCCCATGGCTCCCGGGGCCGGGTGAGCAGCACAGCCAGCAAGAAGAAGATGGATGGCCACACATCCCAGTCCCAGAAACAGCAGCTAATGGATCCTGCAGGCTCCCAGGTGAAGCATGATCTGCACTGGTTATTGCTGGGGACTTTTCTGTTGCCTTTGAGAAGTGAAAGGGCTGCTTGGAGCAGAGGCTCTGGGTCATCCAGAGCCTGGTGCTGGGATGTATAGCACAGGAAGCCAGCTGGGCATGGCTCAGGATGGCAATGTAACCCTCTGCCCTGGCAGAACAAACTCTACTGGGGCTTAGTGGTTTGTTGTCAAAGCGCAGCCCTGGCTGTTGTGGCTGCAGGCAGTGGGAAGCTGTGGGATGTTGCACCAGGGGCTTGCAAGCTCAGGTCTCTGCTAGCCAAGGGATGTGCTTCTGGAGTTGTCCCCTGGAGCTACTGATCTGCAGTTTTCTTCTAGTCTCCTGTTAGCAAGAGCCACCAGCTTCAAGCCCAGTGGGTGGAATTGTCTGGGAGGTGCTCAAGTGGTTTGTTTATTTCTCTTGGTGTTCAACATTGCAGGGCTCAGCCAGCTCTCACCTCATCCCTCCCTTTCCCTGCGCTCCTGCGCAGCGATGGCTGAGTATCAGCAGCAGCAGCAACACAGGAGAGCTGGGCTTCATGAGCTGTGTGCTGCCCGAGGACTTGCTGGTGGCCATACTCTCTGAAAGGTTGCAGGTATGTGGGGTGGGGGCAGATCAGAAGTTTCTGCAACAGAGAGACAGGCAGCAAGGTGTAACTGGGAGAGGAGGAGGTTCTGCGTCTGCTGTCAGAGGAGTCCTGGGCTGGAAGGGATCCCATGGGAATGGATCCTTGGGTGAGGCTGCAGATGCCATAAGTTGGCAGAGTGTGGGGGAAAACCAGAGATTGTCTTTGTCGATGCACTCGGAACAACAGTGGCTGTTGCCCTTTGATATTTGGATTCCCTGACTCTCCATCAGCCCCCATTGCTGACTTTCCTTTTCCACTTTATTTGCAGCTGAGTGACTGCTACCAGGGAGTGGTGTTTGATGGCCTGGAGACCCTCTTTGCATGCAACATGGCGTCTGCTCTCCTCTGCCTGCTCAAAGCTGTCAGAAATCGCCCTTCTATCTATTTTGTGAACCTGTTCCAAGATTATGCTTCTTTGAAAGCCAGGGAAACGGCCGCAAAGGAGCAGGAAGGTGAGGCTTGTCATCTCTTTACCTCTCAAATCTTCTCTCTTAAGAGTAACTGCTTGCAGTTACTAATGGTTTTTTCTCTGTTCCATGCTGAAGAACGGGAGCGGGAAGAAGCTGCCAGGAGAGAGAAAGCACGTCTCTGGGGGATGGATGAGGATGAGTATGATGCCCTCACTGAGGAGGAGAAAACTGAGTTCAATAACAATATCCGACAAGCCCAGCGTGAGAGGAAGAAGAGGTCTGTAAGCCCTCCATGGGTGACTCCCCAGGACAGTGTCCTTGAAGGGTTTCCCTGCTCCAGGGACCTGGGTTGAGCTCAGAGGGGTTACAAAGCTAAGGCCTGAAGTGTCTATTACAAGAGGCACAAGGAGGGCCAGTTCCACCTCCCTGGTTCCCAATAGAGGAAGGGTCTTCCTTTGGTGAGATGAGAACATCATCTGTCTGTGCTTGCCTTGCCGCTCCGCTGCTAAGCTCATTATGTTGATTCTCATCTTCTTCACCCCTCTTCCTCACAAACCCAGAGAGGTTGTGGTGTGGGTTGGTGTGAGGTGCAGCTTTAGATACCAGTCTGGCTGTAGGTGAAGCTATTGCAGTGCTGACCTCCCAGGGTTTTCCTTACTGAGTGACACCAGCTATAATAGCTGGTGAGATGGTCTAATGGTTCTGCCTGTCCTCAGGGTCAATGACTGAAGTGCGGGACCAGCTGGAAATGCAGTGAGACCAGATTTCTGGTGGTGACTCTGAGATGTTTTCTGTTTGACTTGCTGAAGGGAGCTGGAGCAGCTGGCTCGAGAGCTTGAGGAAAAACGCCAGCAGGAGCTAGAACGCTTGAAGGAGGAAGAGCTGAAGAGGAAATCTAAGCGGGGAAAGAGAGATCTTGGAAAAGACAAAGATAATGCTGTGGGGAAGAAAGGCCACCCTCTAGTCCGGCAGGTGGGTAGTTGTGTTTATAGAGATGAGAAGCCCTGGGGAGCTTCCAGCTGAGCTGTACCATTCTCTGAGAAGCCATTAGCTGCGCATTGTGCTGGGCCACCTGGCTACGAATAACACACAGGGTTGTGCTGGGAAACAACAGCCAGTGTTTGGTCACACTGCTGCTTCACCAGGGGTGTTCTCCCATGGGTTCATTGGAAGAGCTGCTCTCCTAGGATCATGCTGCCTTTGAAGCCTACATGGCTTGACATAACTTCAGACATTCACTGTGAAGCCCTAGAGAGTTTCAGTCCAGCATTTCTCTCCACTCTGCATGTGACTTACACCTCTGAGACATGACCCATCTGGGATGTGGTGTCTTCCTATGTGGAAAGATACCAGGAGATCTGTCAGGATCTCTGGCAGGAGATACCACCAGGCCTTAGCTATTCATTAACAGCCAGACTTCCCAAAGTGGCAGAGATGCTCAGCACATCAGAAACAAGCCCAGGGGATTGCACAGGAGTAAGGAGGTGTCTCAAGTTCCCCATTTGGGTTGGGGAAGCTGTTTGGCTTCTGGTTTGCAGGACTCCTCATCAGTCTGGCACTGGGGTGTTTGGTTTCAGTTGAGCTTAACTGGGTACAAGCTGCATTCTGAACTGGGGTTTGTGGAGCACCTAGCACAGGTCTTGGATGAGGCTCAAGGTTCTTTTGTAAAGATCATCACTGTCCAACAGCACTTAAATCAATGCTTTGGAAATGTTCACTGCTTTTTCCTGCTCCTCCTGCCCAGAACACGTTCACGTCCACCAGCAGCACATTCATGTCCACCACCAACCGGTCAGATGTCACAGAGGGAGTAGACAAGAAGGAATCTGTAAAGGAGCACCCAGACTCTGTTGTGAGTGACAAGGAAGATAAGAAAAAGCAGAGCAAGGTTCCCCTGATGGATGCCTGCCCAGTGGTGGTTGAACAACCCCCAAATCCAGAACAGGGGGAAACCAAAGATGAGGCCCAGAGTGAGAGAGAGAAGAACTTTGCCCTGAGGTTTAAGATCTATGAAGCATCGCAGAAGGATATTATACATATTTTGTCATCCTGGGACAGGGTTCAGAGTACTCTGCTGTCTCCTCTGAACCAAGAGGAGGTGCATCAGCAAGCAGAAGACCAGCACCAGCATTTATCCAGCCGCAGGAGCCGGAAGGACAAAGAGAAGGAACGTCAGGAGCAGCTGGAGAAGGAGCGGCTGGAAAAACTAAAGGCTCTTGAGGACTCCACGTTATCTCAGCTAGATGGGGAAGGTGCAGAAAGGTCAGCCAGAGGCCAGGATGTCGGGGTGCCCTGCTTGGACATCCAGGTGCTGAGCTCAGGTGACGTGACTAGGACAATCCTGGAGAGCGGCAAGCTGCCAAAGGCAGAGCAGGTAAAGCCCTGTGAGGCTCAGGTGCTGAGCTTGCTGTGATCTGGGCCCTGGTGCATGGTCCCCCACCAGGCGACAACAGCACAAAGCCTTGTCCAGGCCACTGATGATGTTCCACAATGGCTGCACAGCAGCCACGTGGCTGGGAAGGTTCTCACCGTCCCTCGGATGGGTGGAAGGGAGGAAGTGTTCTCTGTTCAAGCAGCATCCTGTCTATTCAGAGTTTCCCAGTCTGGAAATCATTTTAAATGGTCCCGGGGCAGCTCATGGTCATTTTTTTACTTCAGCTGAGTCACTCAGAGGAGAGATTTCTCTCTGGGTTCCACTTGTGTATGTCCTGACACTATATAATTAAATATTATGTAATTAAAAAAAAATTGCCAAAAGCTCAGTGCCCTTAAAGAAGTGTGAGGACAGAGGTGATGGGTGTAAAGCAGTTTTCTATTATGCTTTAGATCCTGGATGACCTGGGACTGGGTCCCTCAGGGCCTCCCATTCCCTCCACCGCTTTTTACTCTGTGATCCGTTACCCAAAGAAGCGGGTGGCCCCTGCAGGAGAAGCCCTCAAGCACTTCAACTTTGTTGTGCCAGAAAGTGCCCCTGAAGAAGAAGAGAAGAAGGATGCAGAAAATGTCATTGATTCCTCTGCTGTGTCTGCAGTGAAGGTGCCAGGGTGGGGGCAAGGCTGGATGAGAGGGGCAGGTGGGGTGGAAAAGGGTCACTGTTGAAGGGTGGTGAAGACAGGATGGGGCTCCATGTCTGCAGGTGTCCCTTCTGTCTGTCCAAAAGAGACAGCTCTGCTTGAGACATAAGGTAGTTCTGTAAGACAAGTGGAAAAAAAAATTACCTAAACCCCTCAACTTCCCTTGAGGAGGGAGTCCTGGGTGAGGAGAAGTGTCACAGGCAAAACAAATTCCTTTAAGGAAGACCAAGCCCATGGGCTGATGCAGCTGGTTATTTATTTTCTTTCCTGTTAATGAACCAGCAGGCTTCTTTCCAGGATGGGGATGTCTCAGGGCAGGTCTCAGCCCTCTCTCCCTTCTCTCTCTCCCCTTGGTGTGAAGACATCAGAGGAGCAGGTCACTCTGACCAGGAGCCGCTCAAGGAAGGAGAAAGCAGCAGGCAGCCGGGAGGCTGTGAGGGAGAAGCGGAGCTCTGGCCGGGGCAAGAGAGGCCTTCAGGGGCCAGGAGCATCCACACACCCTCCTGAAGTGGACCAAAGTGGTGTGGACACGGTCCCGTTGCTGAGGAGATATGTCAGGTGAGCTGTGAGGGAGGACCCTCTGCTGGTGCCTCCATGGGATGGCAAGTCCACGACCCTCCTTCTCATCTCCTTTGCTTGTTAGCAATGTCTGAAGCTTCCTCTTTAATCACCAGGCTGAGCAGCTGTCGGTGGATAGTGCCTGCCCACGGCAAGGTGGAACTGAAGGTCCATTTTAGCTCCAAGGTGCTGGGCCAGTTTGATCAGATGCTGCATTTTGAGCTCCTGGGGACAAACCGACTGTACCAGCTGCCCTGCAGGGGCACCTGCCTGTATCCCACCATCAGCCAGGACCCACGGTAAGGCTCGCCCATGGTGGCCTCCTGCTCTGCTCCCCCCTAAACTCAGAGCCAGGGCTACCCCTTTTATCTTGGTGATCCTTTGGCTTGGGCAGAGCCTGCTGCCTGAGCTGCCCAGCCTCCCTTCCCATGCTTGGAGCTGGGAACCAATACTGGTACCTCAACCACCAATATGGGCTATGGCTTTCTGACCAGACCATCTCACAGCTTCTCATTCCCTATTTTCTCTCCTCAGGCTCGTGTTTCCTCACCGGAGGAAGAGCAAGGCAGATGACGACATCATCTTCAAGCAGTATGTCATGAGCACAGGTGTATTCCACTTTGGACCACTGCTGTGTGGGAAGTCAAGAGACTGGTACGTGCTCCCTGCCCCAAGTGAGCATCCTGCTTATATGGAGTGACATGTTGGGGTGGGATCTCCAGGGCTTTGTGCTTTCATGGACACACTTGGAGATATGCTGTCCCAGCAGCACAAGACAGGGCTGGTCCAAGCAGGAACATGGGAGATACATGTGGTTGAAGGACCATGGATGGGTGAACTTGAGCCGGTAACAGGCACAAGTCTCAGAGGAGCTGTGGGAGGGATGGAACTGATCTTCCTACCTGGTGGGTGCCCTGGTGGACAGAACCACCTGCTGCTTCCAGCCTGAAGGTGACATGGGCAACTTGTGTCCCACCTCCACATCTCAACTTCACCACCTATGAAATGAATGTTTTGGTGCTTTTATTGTAAAGGGCTGTGAGCTCTGTGGGTAGTCTGAGGGAGCAATTACTCTGCTGGTGGTTTGCAAGCCATTCATTGATCTGATATTAGTAAGAGTTTATCATTTGACTTGCCAATACGAGGGGGCAGTGGGTGCAACTTGCAAAGGAATAAAAATGGGATTTGCATTTTCCTGATTCCCACTGCTGGATAAAGTCTGCCTAAAAAAATTGTTATCATAGCTGCTGGTGTATTTCTATTTTTAACATCACCTTTTTTTTTCAATATTAGAGATGAAGTTCTTGTCTTCACAGGAGCTCTGGAGAGCTGGTGGTATTTTGACAACCCAAGGAAATGAAGTCAAAACAGTTTAAAAGGCAAAAGAGGATCTTTAGCCAGGCTGATGGGTGGTTTGTTTGCTTTTTTTAACCCTTTAACTACAACATCTGTCCCACACCTGCAGGAAGGGACATTTGTGAAATGTAGCATTTTTCTCAGGGATGAATCCTTTTAATTTCCATCCCTTGGACTTTGAGCTAACCCATGAAATACAAGGTCAAGCTCGTGACTTTTTGGAAAGGGAGAAGCTAAACTATTTTTAAAACCTTTTTTCTAAAGCCTTTCTTTACACCCTGCAGGGAAGGAAACCCAGCAAGGAAGGGGGAATAACCCACATGCCTGACATACTTTTGATTTTTTTTTTTTTTTCCAGGCACCTTTGAATTTATATTTTGTGAAAAGCTCTTTAAGAGGGGATGGAGGCCCCAAATATAGGGGCAGACATCGAAGTGACATGAGGATGAATGCACGGGCTGTGAGATGTGCCCCTGAAAGCCATCCTTTTTCTTAGCCTGCTTGTTAGACAGTGGTCTTCAAGTGCTGCCGGACACGGCGCTTTCCTCGCTGTCTGGTAAAGCCAATGGTCTCCTCTGCAGCCTTCTCCCCCTTTTTGTGGACAGGTACAAGGCACTGTCCCATCCCAGCAACTGTGAGAAGATAACCATCCTCAATGTCACTCCCTTGGATGCAGAGGTGCATTTCTCCTTTCAGCACGATCTCAAAGCAGAGACATTCCTTTTAGATCCTCCCAGCATGAGGTTGAAACCAAATGAGAAGCAGGTAGGAGGATGGGCAGGGAGGAAAGAGCCCGGGAGATAATTCCTCTCACTCACCGAATCTCTGCTGTATTTCTCTTTGTGGGGATGGGCCTAGGAGCTGAGCATTTGGGCGTACCCCACTTCAGCTTGTCTCGTGGAAGACAACCTCGTCTGCCGCGTTAAGGAGAATCCAGAGCCAGTGGTCTTCCGCTTGTGCTGCCAGGGGGTGCAGGTGGAGCTGGGGGTCAGCCCCAAGCAGATGCATTTCAGCAAGCTGCTTCTGCACAGGTCAGTCACCCTGCGGTCACTCTGCCAGGGACGGGAGCTGGCAGTGAGCTCCCTTCAGCTTCTCTTGCTTCTTGTGTGGCTGCCCAGATTGGAGGCTGGGCTAACATGCCTCTTTATCTCCATTCCTTGCTGGCTTGGATGTCGCAAAACAGCCACCAGCTCTGTAGCCCCCCAGCAATGCCGTGCACTGGGCATCCCAATGCATTTGCACCTTGTCTGGTTGCAGTTCAGTTGCTCCTCCTTATCTCTCTTCTGTTAGATATGCCACTAAGACCGAACTCTCCCCGAGGACCACCCCTCTCTGGCTTCTGGCAAGGAGAAACCATTTAACTGTGGTTTCAGGGGCTGCTCCAAGTTGCATTCAGTTACAAAGCTGCGTGACCGTCAAGCAGCAGGTGCTGAGTGAGTGTCTTTGTGTTTCTGCAGGAGGGAGACCAAGACCCTGCTCCTGCGCAACAGCACCCCACTGCCCGTGGCCTGGCGGCTCAGTGGGCTGGAAAACCTTGGCGAGGACTTCACCGTGTCGCAAGCCCAGGGCATTGTCAGTCCCCTCACAGAGTTTGGCTTGCATCTAAATTTCACAGCCAGGAAAGCTCTCAGCATTAAGAAGATGGTCCGACTAGAGGTGAGGGGGATGGTGCCCTCCCTGGCAGAGCACGGCAGAGTAGTCAGCCCTGTGCTCTTGGGGATGGAGAATGTGCTTGAAGGCAAAGATGGTAAAAGGATGAGCCTTCATGAGATTCTTTCCTACCCGTGTTGCTGGGGGGGCAGGCACTGAAGGGACCTCTGAAGATCATCTGGTCCAACCCCCCTGCTCCAGCAGCATCACCCAGAGCAGGGGGCCCAGGATCCCATTGTCCAGGCAGGTTTGGAATCTCTCCAGAGAAGGAGACTCCACAACC
>JAAGNO010001525.1:34085-69630 GCA_033439905.1 Ceryle rudis | reverse complement strand
TGGTTTGGTGTTTTTTTTTGTTTTGTTTTTTTTTTTGTTTTGTTTTGAGTTTTTTGGAATACTTTCATCAAACTTCTTTATATAATTTTTTTTTTTTTTTTTTTTTTTTTTTTTTAGTTCCAAGAAGGTTAAAACAGATTTGCTTTCTTTAGAAGATTCTTTCCCACTTTTTTCTCTTTTACTTAGGTAACACCTGCATTCTTCCATTTCCCTGGGACTGCTGATGCAGCCACTGATTGGATAAAGCTCAGAGTACTGGTAACTGTCTCTACCCGTGCTGCGGATGTTGCTAACAGTGCAAGTTTGCCCGTGAGAACATCTAGTGTCTTTGAAATGTGAGTTTGTTACAGCTCTACTTTCTTTTTCCACAGGCACGTATTAAGTCTACACTTTTCAATTATAGCTGTTGTGATCAAGAATCAGTTTGAAGAACAATATGGGGAATTTCTACTGTCCCCTCAGGGCTTTTAGATCAGGCAGGTGATGGTGGGAGATCCTGGATGAGGAATCCAGGCTAGTCAGGGCTACGTGAGGTTCCTCATTTCATTTGTGAAGCTATCGCTATTTTGTTTCGTTGGCGTTTTTCGTCCCTTTGCATTCAGGTATGTACTTATTGATGTATCTTATAGCTACTCCACGGGGTCTACCATAAGGTGGCTTCTGTGCTTAGGCTGCACTAAGGCCCAGATTTGGATCTTGCTCACATTTGAGCAGATGAGCTCCAGAAAAGTAAATGGCATAATATCATGAAAAGGGTTATAGAAAGCAGAATCAGCACTAATCAGCTAAGGTGTATTAAAAGATTACAGGTCAGTACTCTGAGTGCAGATCAGCAGCATTTCACTGAAGATAATGAATCTACTGTCAGTTGGACTGGCTGAAGATTTGGCCCCAGGTCACACAAAAATTTGATATATGCGTATCCTGCCTGAAGAATTTAGACTGCTTTGAAGCTTTATACTGTGAAGGATTTTAGGTGGTTTATCAGTAAGTACTTTTTCACCATGTATATCCACAGCAGTTTGAAAGTTCATGACTTGGAAGTATCTGAGCTTGCTTTAATATGCTCCATATTTCAGGAAATTCTTTTTACTTACTTTACTTTCAAAAAGTAGTTTGGGGCTTTGGGGTTTTTTTTGGTTCTTTTTTGAAAGCAGAACAATGTGAACGAGAGAAAACTTGTCCTATAATTGTCAAGATTTTGACAATCTTGACATGTCTCAAATCCAATCAGGAAGTTAACAAGTCAAAGTTAACATAGCTGCGGCAGTCTGGCAATACTGCACAATATTCTTGTCTATTCTTGCTTGTCTTGTCAATTGTGACATTGTAATGTGAAATCTACTATGCAGATCAAGCTATACGAAATAAAATAGCATCTAATAGCATCACGTGGTTAATAATTCCTTTATTCTGGAAAAATTATGGGGGAATTTTTTCTCATAAGCCTCATAAACTCTTGATCTCCTAGCCATAGTGGGATTTTTAAATACTAGCATGCTGTACCCTGTGTGTGTGTTAGATGCCTCACATAGCTCGTTGAAGTACATATCCTTGACAATAAGTAGGCGAAGTCTTTTGTAACTATATTTTGAAAGTGATTTTAGAACCTGTTTCATAACTGGCAAAACTGGACATAACTGGTTGTGTATCTATAGTTTTCTCTAAATGTGACAGAAATCAATACAGTCGCTTAAAGTGGGGCCTGTGCAAGGCCTTGAGAACTTGTGGGTTCTGTTTAACATTGGCAGCCTTTAGTAAAGGCTACCTTTAGGTTATTTTCACTTACAGCTTGATCTACTAGTCTGCAAAACCCCTGTGGAAATGTGAGCAGAAGAGGAGAGGCAGAAGGGACTCCCTTCATCTTAGGGAATGTAATTCATTGAGCCAGGCTTGACAGCTCTAAGGTCTTCTGAGATGGAGATGTAAACAAATGATGGTCTGAATGTTTCCTACCTCTATCTCTAGTGCTTATTAATATACTTTCTAGAGCACTGGCTACTGAAGACAAGGATTATAATCCAAAAAGGAAAGCAAATACAAACTAATGCATACCAACAAATCAATCGCAGTACGTATATTCAACCTATAGTATACACACCACAAGATAAGCAAGGACTTGACTCAATCTCACAGACACTGATACGTGGAATATGTGCTTAATACTGAAGGGCAACTGCTTCTACCCCTGCTTCCATGTGCTAGGGGGAGCAGTGCCACCATCAAGCCCGATGTCCCAGTCCTGCAGGTTCAGACTGCCCATATATTGCATGAGAACTGTTAGCCAGGGAGGTGAACTACCCTCCAGAAGTCTCTCATGCTCTCTTTCAGTCAAAATCAGTCATGTGATGTTGTCATTAGGTGGAATCATAGACCTGTAGGGTGTTTTTTTGCTTTCCGTGATGGCTAAATTTCTGATCACTCTCATTATGGGAGCAGAGCTATCTAAGTAATTTCATATGGGTTTATTCCAGAGATGTTGTATTTGGAGTAAAGATTGAATATTATTACAGAAGTCAGTTTATGCTTACTCCTACCTTACTTAAATTAGAAAACATTTACTCCAGGGGGCTGGCTATCACAGAGCACTCTAAAGCAGAACATCTTGTGCATGGCTGTTAATGATACCTGTATGTATTTTATTTAAATCTCATTAGGAACCATTTTCTTGAGGTGGAACTCAGGCTGGAATTTGAATGTCTTCTCTAAAGAACTACTAGCGTTCAGTTTTGAAACTAAAATGTATAATACGGTTGGTATCAGAAGGCTGTTAGCAATGAAATGTATGAAGCTGTGTTTTGCAGAGAGTCTCAAGGAAGAATTCCTCTGTCGTCTTGCTTGCTAGCCATTTCTAATTGTATTCATTGCAGTGAAATTAATATCAATAGTTCTTCTGTATTTAATAAAGTTTGTTCATTATTTTTTTTCCTTCAAATTAATTTTGCTTTTCATTTAATTAAGTTATAGAGATTTCACTTCATGTAAGTTAATTAAAATTTTTTCTTTTTAGAGGGAAAAAATTTCAGATGATAAATGTTATTATTATACTTGTTAACAAGTATAATGATGGCATACGGCAGCTTGAAGATTAGTTTCTTTATCCTTTTCTGTAAGTGTTGTGGGCAGGGCTCTTTCATATTGTAATAGCCCAAGTTCTCCTGTCACCTAAGGTGTGAGGTATTAACACATGCAGTAAATTCACATATCCTGATCTGATCTGTCAGGCACAGCTAGCGCAATCATGTCTGCATTACAGACATATACACATTTTTTCCTAGGCTGTGTTTTTAATTATTAAGGTCCCTTAGAAAATGTTTTTAAGTACTAAGACACAAGTATAATCACTCTGAATGTCAGGGGTATAAACCATACTAAAGGTATTCCATAATGTATTTTCTATAGGTATAGGAGATAGATAAAAGTGCAATGATACATTTCAGCAACAATATGAAATACAGCTCTGAATATGTGAGTTTATCATCCCAGAGAGGTCAAACTGAATTTTTAAACCAGTTTCAACCACGGATAGAGAAATGCTCAGTTCACCCTAACGGTGCGAATGTTGACTGCGTGGAAGCCATGCTTGTTTCCCCCAGGAATACTGTGGACACATAAACCAACAATATATACATGGGCATATATATACATATATAAAATATATACAAATATAAATATATACAAAGACATGGGGCAGTTAATAAGAAAGTCCTTTGAAAATGTCTTAAAAACTTCTGCTCAATAAAAGGGCTACCGGGGAAAAGAGTTTTCCATTTCTGTATGCCATGTTCGCTGACATCTTTTCTAAGTATTTGCTCTTATTCCCAGTGATTACAGTACCAACAAGGACAAAGTCATAGCTTAAAAGTGGCAAAACCTTGGAATTGGTAAAATCTTAGAACTGGCTGTTCCCCGATTTACACCGCTGCAAATCAGGAATAGTTTTTCTACTGTTACTGAGGCTGAAGTTAATTTTATCTAACTTCAGATTTATTATCTACAGAACAATGCAGGAGTTTTTGTTGCTTAGTAAGGATAAATTTTCTGAAATAGTTTTTACCTGCATACTTTTGTTGGCAAACAGAAAGCGATATGGAGCAAATAAAAAAGAAGTAGCATTTAATAGCTGGTTTGTACTACGGGAATTAAACCCCATTTACTCACGTTTTTCCCACAGTAACCTAGGACATGTGCACTGTGACTTTGTCCTGCTTTAAGAAACAACAACCTATCAAAAGGCTGCTGTATCAGGGCAAATTCAAGTGTAGAGAGGGATGATTTGAGTTTTTACCTCAGCTTTATGTGAGTGTGAGCTCCACAAATAAAACCGATGGCTTTTCCTTGGGGTTTTCACTGATGTAGCTACACCAATACCTGACTGACAAATTCAGAATGAGAAGAATGAGACTGAGACCTGTGGTCTCAGTCAATAAATGCAAGGGTTTCTTGAAGTTTAGAATGTTGTAAACAATGGAAGTATCCCCTCAAATAAAACTCAGAACATAGAAAAGTTTATTTTTAAGAAAATATAATGGTCAAGATATTTCCAAAGGCATCTTAACTTTTTCTATGGAACTGAGACCTTTTATAACACAACCATTTTCTCCTTCTTCAGGAGGTTGATTCTTCCCAGAATTTATCATATGTTACATCTTATTATTGTAGCTGTTATTTTTCTCTCCTTTTTCCTTCAGCTGTAGAAAATGATACCTTTTTTTGTTGTTGTTAAATAGCTGATTTGCAGCTACATACTGCAGAAAGATATTTTGCTGCAAAGATCTACAAGACAGTACACAGTTGAAACAAATATTTTCTCCCCGTAGTTCCACTGTGCTGATGGTTCTATTCATGCTGTAAAGGACGGTATCTAGGCAGCTGCTGTTTACAATTACCTATTAACCTGGAACCCAAGGTCTACTTATTTAGCAGAAAATAGCTTTCTTCTTTATGTACACACATTAGTTTATTTGCTAAACACAGTGTGAAGTCTGTATTAGTTGCACTAAAATTAAAGAGGGTTTAAGATTTTGACTTATTGTAAGTAACGGGAATGGATCACTGCTAAGTTCCCCAGTTCTGCTGGTATTCCAGAAGGGAATGTTTTGCAGTACCAGCAGTTAACATGTTCCCTCCAGCCTCACTGCTTTTTTTTTTAAGATGCTTTCTTAAAGCTAAATTATGCTGTAGAAAGATGACAGAAAAGATCCTGCGTGCACAGATCAGTTGATAGGATTCATCGCTGATGGGCTTCTGCTAAGCTGTCAGGCTGTGAGCTGTGGCAGGGCAGTGTGGGTGCGATTCCTGCTGCGGGAGGGTGGCAGGGCTGAGCCCTGGCCCCCAGGCTAGACCTGCAGAGCTTGCAGCCCTGTCCTCCAGACTCAAAGGCAGATAAACTCCTTCTCTTCAGCTCCCTGACCCTAACAAACATGGACCAAATCATTTTATTTTCTCAGAAGTACCTTATTTGGGAACCCAAGTGGTGAGGGCTATGACTCCAAGGCTGCTGCACAACTGGCACGTAAACCTGGAAACAATATTTTTCCTGTATGGCTTGTTCGCCTGTTTAGAAAGGATGAGTAATCAGGTAAATTACGTGCTAAAATGCACGAGCAGTAACGGCAAGATAAACCACCTGCAGAAATAAGCCAGCTCGCTCAAAGAAGGGCTGTGTTTGAAGAGAAATTTAGGCCCAGTTTGAAGAAGGGGCCCTGGACACAGTGACATAAGTTTTGCAGTAGAGCTAAATCCTGGCTTCGTGTTGTGCACCCTACACGGGGGGTGGCAAACACATGATACGTGCTCCTGACTGCTAAACCCAAACCCCAACCAATTGATTGGGGCACTGCCTAAAAGCAGCACAGAGAACACTTTAAAGGGTTTTGGGGAGATCATTAGACAGAGGAGGTCTTGTTAGCTCCCCATCAAGGCTCTAGCTCCTCCCATTCCCATCACAGCCATCAACAGGGTAGGGTTGGGGTCAAGGTTCAGCTTAACTCCAATCCTCACTCTGCCGTGCTTTACTCTGAGCTGCAGGGAGAAATTACTGGTTTGGTCTGGGCTGCTCTGTCACTGAATTTGGGGGGCTGGTGAGTGTGACTGAGGAGAGGCTGTGAAACAGCCCTTCAAATGACAAGTGTTGGCCTTTGTCTTTCAATTAACTTCATCTTTTTTCAAAACAAAACAAACCCCACAGTTTTCTTTCTTTTAAATAACGCTTTGAAAGGGAGCCCTGGGGAGATAGTCCTCTCCACAGCATTTGTCAGGAGGCAATATTGGGATTTACTTCTTTCCTCTGTATCTATATTGAATATAGATTCAAATCTTATCTTTGTCAGAGAATGTCCTATATCTGGGTTGTTACAGTTACCCTTAATTTACTTCAGGCATTATTAAAGCTGCAGAGAGAATAGTAACATACAGGTGAGGAAGAACCCAAACTTGATGGATTCAGGCACCTATTGTCCTTGCAATAATGTTGTCAGAATAAATTGCTTTAATGCCACAAATTTTCAGGATATTCTGTATGCTTCTTTTTTCCCCACAGTGCTTCCATACTCATAGTGTAGCTGTCTACTGCAGGGCTGGCCTTGAAACATGTGACAGCAGGTCTCTCAAATCAGCCACCACACACCAGCTTCTATCACACACTCAGCAGTGCTTTCTCACATTTATGGAGCTGTACCACGGCTTCTTGCCTGCTCCAAATCCAACACTGCAGACCATGTTGTCAGCTGGTCTGTGAATGAAGCTGAAGAAGTGATAACATGCTGCAGCTGGTGACTTGCCACTTAGCAGACATCATTCTAACTAAAGGAACATCACTAAAATTTACATTCCTCCCACACATCTGATCCAAGGTGTAAAGTTTCTTCCAGACAAGGAGACCCAGCTTCAGAGATCTGCGTTGTACCCCTACTACCTAGATGGCGCAGAGGACCATGGAGTTAAGGCAAAAAAGCTGTTTCTCTACCTCAGACTGTAGCTACATATCTTCTCCCAGTACCAGGAGGTTTCATAGCCAAGCAGTGCTATTCCTGTCAAAGTCGTTGGCCTGGGTACCCCAATCAAACCCACGTGACAGGTTGCATGGTTGGGATGCCTGGTCAAGTGCTGTGTGATTCCACACAGTGGATTCCAGCATATGTGGGTTCCAGCATAGAAAGCCAATTGCATCTGGAGCTGAATCAAAAGAAGTGTGGCCAACAGGTCAAGGAATATGATTCTCCATTCTCATGAGATCCTACTTGGCATACTGTGTCCAGCTCTGGAGACTCCTGTGTAAGAAAGGCATGGACCTGTTGGAGCAGGTCCAGAGGAGGCCACAAAGGTGATCAGGGACAGGCTGAGAGAGTTGGGGTGGTTCAGCCTGGAGAAGAGAAGGCTCCAGGGAGTCCTCATAGCAGCCATTCAGTACTTGATGGGAGCCTACAGGAAAGATGGGGAGGGGCTTCTTATCAGGCAGTGTACTGACAGGATGAGCAGTAACGGTTTTAAACTGAAAGACAGTAGATGTAGATTAGATATAAGATATATATGTACATTAGATAGAAGATAGATATACGGAAGAAATCCTTCACTGTGAGGGTGATAAGACACTGGAACAGGTTGCCCAGAAAGCTGGTGATGTCCCATCCCTGGAAGTGTTTTCAGGGCCAGGCTGGATGGGGCTCTGAGCAACCTGCTCTAGTGGGAGGTGTCCCTGCCCCTGGCAGGGGGGTTGGAACTGGATGATCTTTAAGGTCCCTTCCAACTCAAACCATTCTATGATTCTGATTCTACAATCAAGAGACAAGTGTGCTTGATTAGCATAGATAAGCCTTGAATGACTTCAGTGCAGAACAGGAGAAGGCAGAGACCAAATATGCATATGCCACAGAGGCAGATATAGGAGAACATTTGAGAACCACCAGTTCCTCTGTTATTTATTCTCCAGTCACAAGGCAAACTTGGCAGCTTATGAGTAAAAGCTGCTCCTGAGCTCTTGCCCATAACCCCAGGCAGCCTCCAGTAGTCCAGGTTAACAGCAGAATTATGTTCGGATCAGTGGTGTCAGGTGAGAACAGCTTGAGGAGATATTGTCAGGACCCGAATGAGATCCTGGATTGTTTCTGACTTCAAGATGCGGATATATGTGGAGGAGCTGAAGATCTCACAGACTCACTTCCTTGGTTTTCTGATGGGGCAATAGAAGAGGCCAGGGAAGACTTTCTGCCATGCAAATTAATGCTTTAATTCTCAAGAGGACTAAGAGGTAGAACTCTAAGCAACCTCATGAAAAATTTAGTGCAGTTGATCCCATGAGCTTCCACCCACTGATCTGGCACATAGGAGACTTTCTGGAGGAGGGGAAAGAACTTTCAAAGAAAAGAAATATGGGAGAGCAGAGCAAGAGTACACAAAGTCAGTGATAAGGTTTTGTGAGCATATACAGTGGGTTATTGTGATTTCAAGTCACCAAGGCATGATCAAGAAATGCATCAAATTTACTGCAAAGAAAATTTTCACCAGGAGCTCCAGCACTGACAAAGATCAACATAGCTCGTATACGATCAATGCTGTTTTCAACATCTTTCTGTTCTTGTCTGCGATAGATAAACACTGCTGAGCTGAAACACTAGTGCTAGCTATACCAGCTTTTGGTAAAGAAAATGGTCTGTAACTTGCTAACCACTATCTTGCAGGATTAGACTGGTGATGCTGTCACAGACCTTCAAAGATTAAGTAAAAAGGTCTGAGAAATCTTCCATGCAGGCCTAACTCTATGGGTTTTGTCGGGGATGAGGGAAGCGTGGAGGAGGAAATGAAAAATGCTATTTCACTTCTCTCTGATTTTTGTAATGTTTCCTGGCATTCCAGTGATTTATAGAAACAGCAACAGTCATCAGAAATTGGTAAGAGTACAGGGAGAATAAGCTGATGAAAGATGAAATTAATAGCAGTCCTATACGCTTAAGGGATCGATGATGTATTGGTGCTATTTCT
Source organism: Ceryle rudis (assembly GCA_033439905.1). Classification (NCBI taxonomy): domain Eukaryota; kingdom Metazoa; phylum Chordata; class Aves; order Coraciiformes; family Cerylidae; genus Ceryle; species Ceryle rudis. Next base: position 60,651 of record JAAGNO010001525.1, on the reverse strand, counting down.
TTCTCAATGTCACACACTGCACTAGTGCAGTAGGCCAGATGATATCTCAAGACACTGACCTATAATCTGCTCTGTTTCCTCAGTGTCTTGCTAATATTTTACTGAAGGTTTGACTATGCTGCAGCTTAAAACAGAACTTTGCCGACTGCAGGAAAAAGATACAAAAGACAATTTCTGGTGCTTTGTACAGAGAAAAAGAGGCTGCTGGCTTTAATCATTACTTATAATCCTCTCAAACCAGTGGAGCCCAAAGCAGCAGTGAGAAAAAAATAACAGAGACCTTGCCTTGGTAAAGGATTATAGTCATCACAGTGTAGTACATGCTGCCATAGATCCAGCTCCTTCCCTTTGCGTTCCTGCTAACTGCAGAAGGAAGGGACCAAGAAGGTGCAACAGGTTCTAGACAGGGGTCTGCATTAGTGGTGCTTAACAATAAGTGGTGCTGCTTGCTCTGCTCCACAGTGGCCATTCCCAGACCAGATTCAGTGCAGGAGACTCCGCTTACCTTGTCAGATCTGATGAATTGCTTCTGTTGGGTTATTGTGCTCTTCTTGGCCAAGAACTGATGTTGGTTTTGGATCCTTTTCCTGCCTGATGGGCTGCATATGCTGTCTGATCCCAGCCCTGTCCAGTCAGCTACTCTTGCTGTCTGATCCCACAGTGCCAGCCCTGCTGCTGTCAGATCCTGTTGTTTTTATAATCAATTGCTTTCTCCTCCATTCTGTTTATGATACGCTGTTTTCTCTTCGTGTTGCCTGTTCCTGGGGCTCTCATGTCATGTCTCACTGCCTAATTCTGATGTTGTGTAACACTGCAGCTGCCCCGTAGTTATGCTTACTGAGTTCTTACTGTTTGAGCAAACAGCTGCATGGCCTCCTGTTCCAGCTGTCTGATCAGCTGCTTTTGCAATTTCCTTTCCATAGTCTGATCCCACTGTCTGGCTCAGTAGCTGCAGGATCAATGCTTTTTGCACAAATCTGGTTGTGCAGTTAGGTATTTCATATATCACCTAGTTAATATTTTAAGACAGTTCCAAATACCTGAGTCTCTTCTCTCCTGTTCTTTCCCTTCTCTCCCATGCCTTTCTCATGTTTCATTTCAGTGCGCCCTGATCACACTCCGTTTATCCAATGAATTCCTCTTTCCTTTCTGATTTCTTATCAGCTGCTCTTTAGCATCTATTTTTACTTTCACAGCTTCTGCTAGTGATTCTGATGTGTGAGTTGCTATTCCTGCAGCCCCATGTCTACCACCATCCATTTAATCATCTCTATTGTGTTCTGCTTCTGCTGTTCAATCAGCAGCGATTTTTTTTCCTTTTGTGCAGGCCTGCAATGACCTGATCAGTACTTTCTGTCATATGATTGCTCCTGGTTATCGTTCCTACTGGCTGATCATCACAAGGCACTCTGTTCTTGCACATTCTTGGATAACTATCTGCTCATGCTGGTTTTGGTGACTTTTCTTGAGTCCACAGAGTGGAGTTCTACAATTGTTAGAAGCATGTGCTTGGACTGTATACTGCTATAATGATATTGCTGCACTGATCGTATACTTAGTTACTAAAAAATTCCCATCCTTTCCCTTCTGTCTGTCACATTGTTTCTTTTCACATACTCCTCTATTTATGCAGTAAATATGTAATGGTTCTTCATTAACCAAGAACCCGTACATCAAGGCTGTGACGCTCATCTTTCAACTCGTGTTTCTCCCTAGGCATTTACCCACCCAGCACAGCTAGATGGATCCCTGCTTACTGCCGTATTCGAATATGAAATAAAAGGACAGTGCTCAAATAATGTAAATTAACATAGTTCATGGACTTCAGTGGACCCCAATAATTAAGACAGTCACCTCAACGTCTCTGGAGGAGAAGACACATGCTGTGACTAAAGAGCACTGTCTCCTGTTGCTGGCTGAGAAAAGTAGATTGATTATCTTTGCTTTCCAGAAGAGGATTAGGAGTTAGTTGAGAAGAACAAAAGCATATTACAGTCTTACCAGGAGCCTTAAAAGTTATCAGACAGGGTGATGCATTTTTCACAGCCATGCAGAAATCTGTGAAGTTGTATATAGGAGCAATCTATCTTTCCTTCATTAAAGATGGGTTTTTTCACCAGATAGAAGAATGGCCAAGGCTGCATTCAATGCTTTACCTCTCAAGGTGTGGCCACCTGCCTGGGTTACAGTGCTGATTTATTCTCAAAAAGTTTAAATCCACTTGAATTGCTAAACTTGCCCTCTGCTCACATAAAACTGATGTGCCATAACCTGACTCCTCTTGCAGCTGCTTAGGAGAAGGAAGTCAGAACTTTCTGAACCTGGACAAAGCTATCCATGTAGAGAAAAAAAAAAGTATGGTCTGGCTATTTCCTTAACACTTTCCAACCCAGGGAAAGGAAACTAGGATTAAGAGATTTACATCTGTTGAAATTAATTCATCTGTTGAAATAACTTGGAGGGATGCAAAAATTAGTTCGCAAGTTTTGCAGTGGGAGGGTGGACGAGACAGCCTCCTGAAGCAGCTTCCAGTATGATTGCCTTCAAACTGAGTAAACTGATTTATGAAGTTTTATACTCATTTATATATTTTTATATATTTTATATATTCATTTATATTTTATATATTATATGCTTACTGATTTTTCAGGTGGCCTCCCACATGCTTATGTATTTACCCAAATCTTTCAGATTTATAAATTCGGAAAGATTAGAAGGTTGTAAAAACACAGAGAAAGTTACTTTATGTCATAAATTTCAGAATTTGGGGAAATGCCCAAACTTAGGTATTTTTTCCCCAATGTATGTACAGTTAGAATAAAAACATTAATTTTAGAATTACTGTGAGATTTTTTTAAAGGAAAAAAAGATTTGTAAATCTTTTCATATTGAAGCAGTAGATAATATCATTCACAGACACCTTCACAGCATCAAAGAATGTCACTGAGTGCTTGTTTTATCACTCAATAGCACTGACAGCTACACTAAATATTGCATCCACTTACATAGAGAGGCTTCAAATATATGTCTCGGACTACAGAGCTTACTACAGCAGGAAAGCTCCATCCTCTCCATCCGTTCTTCTTATGCAGTCTCAGTAGGTTAGAGGTGCTCCTTAGATACTTCTGGGTGCTGGTTTTGTATCAGCTCAGCTCTATTCAATACAATGTCTTAAACATCTATTTAAATGCTCTGACAGTAGATTATTAAGAATTCTTGTAGCCTGTTTGTGTAAGGTATAAATCAAGATTTTTTTCAAGTTCAATATTTAGAGCCATTGGATGTTAACTTCTTATTGCAAAAAACTTCAAGGTGTTTTAATTTTACTTATATTCAGCACGATTCTGAGGCAAAAAAACCCACAAAGCTGAGTGATGACATGGAGCTCTCTTTCCTGCTCAGCTTGCTGATGTTCAAAAATCTTTTTACTCTACACTGTTAATTTTACAGTTGTGAATTTTCTGGCTCTTTAGGTAAAGGTAAACGTGTCTTATGTTAAATTTAAAGGAATCTGACCCAGTTAAGAATGACAATTCATACTGTCTGGCTAGAATCCGGTAAAATATAGCTGGTGTTAAAGCCTGACAAAGGATGAAGAGAATATACTGAACTGAACCCCGTAGTTTCTTGAGATAGCAAAACTAAATGAAGAGCCATCTTCTACAGATTTCTTCAAATGTGTTAAAGGCATTAAAAATTCCAAGGAGAATTACAAAAGCATTTCAGATCTGACTGTGCTTGTAAGCTTCTGTATCTCTCATTATCTCTCTCAGTTCTTGTTAGCCCATGAGGTAGCATGGGAAGCACTCTCAGCAGGATGCTATCTGCTTACACTGCTGATAGCCATGAACAGTGCACGCATTTGTGGGAGACTTCAGAGTTTTTCATTGACTGGCACTATAATTAATTATAAATTACAAATAGAACTTTCTGAACAAATCCACCTTTCTTTTTTCTTTCTTCTTTTTTTTCCCCCTACCTGGGATCTATTCATTTTTCATTAGATTAAAACCCAGTGAAACTAATGTAGTATAATGGTAATGTTTAAGCCTTCAACTTGCTTCATAAGCCTGCTCCAAGAGTCTTAAGCTGATCATGAGAATAGAGGATTTTTCCTTTGACTTCACTGCAGTCTCTGAAAGATTGATGGACCACCATAGAGCTGGCACTATCTTTTTAAACACATGCTTAGATATTAATTAAGCAGAAGAGGAAAGCAATTTTTATCTGCTTATAAGAATATTTTGAAGAAAGTATTCTCTAGTACAGAAGCCATTTACTAATATAAAGGAGAATAATGTGGTATTTATATTTAATAGTCAATTTTAAACCGAATAAAACCAGTGAGCCAAATACTGATCTTGTTTACTCCATATGAATTAGGAGTAGATACAGGTAGTCAATATAATGATCCAGGAAAGATTGTTCCTTATGGATTTTGAGGGAAAGATCTGTTGAAATGTACGTCTAAATTTGTAAAGCAGTTTCTGATAGGCTTAGTCTGTCTATGTTAGACCTAAATCTTTGCTTAATGCCCACAGAAGTCACAATAGAAAGCAATGGTGAGGATTTATAGAACTCATTAATAATTATAAATACTTAGCAGGATAAGAAGGTGAAAAGAACTCCACAGGTTTCTTTAGAAACTTGTCATACTAAGTTCCTTACTAACAACAGCAAAAAAAAAAAAGAAATAACAAACTTATATTTTCTCCTCTCTCAGATTATTCAAAGTGAAGCTGTTAATTAACACCCAGAGTACAGTCTTTAGTTACTGGATTAATTACACAAGACTTGCTGTGGGTTTTCAATTCTCTTGGGATATTTTTAAATCTGGTGGGCAGTAATACTGCCATCTGTTTTGTAAGCCGATGGTTAGCTCCTACTGAAATCATTAAAATCTTGAAAACTACACTGTCTGCTATCAAGGTTGATAAATAAGTGGCTTTTTTAAAGGTAAAATCTAAATCTGCTTATACTCTCTGTTCACTTCTGAGCTGACATTCCGTGTACTTCCCACACATGTCATGGGTAAATAGCTGGTCTGGGAAAGCAAAATGAACAACTTGCCTATCCAGATCACATAAAATTTTCAGGTAGCTAAATGAAAGTTACAGCTGTACATCTTCATGTTACAGAAACCTTCCAGCAAATAAAAGTCTTTAAATAACACTGTTCTAAAAAAGTCGCCAATTTTCATTTGATGCTGCAAAGATAATTGATCAGAACTTGCTGCTGCTGTTAAGCTGGCATCCTCTGTAGGCTGAGAGGCTCATCTGCATTCAGCTCTCTCTGTAAATAAAAGCTGATTTTATTGGGAATACTGTTGAACACATACTGTTGAACACATACCAGAATTGCCCTAAGAGGAAAAAATACCAGAATGTAGACTGACTGTAGATTACTCAATTCTCTCTTGTTCTGAAATAGATGTCTTCTCATTCCTTTTCAAAATGCTATTGGATGAGGTTGTTTTCCATCTGTATTGCTGGCAGAAATCTGACAGATTTGCAGAGATCCAGATCATTTCCAGACAGATTTGCATGCTGCAATTCATTTAGTATTTTCCATCAATAGAATTGTCAAGATCCGGCTGATGGTCTCTTTAAGTACAAGTACTTCGAAGTATGTGCTTGTTGGCTTCAAATTCTTCATCTTTCTATTTTATTTCATGTACTTTTCAATGATCTCAAACCTATCCTATTTTTCATCTTAGGACTCATGCCTCAGCTGCTGGCTCAGTTAAACATTTTGGCATGTATCAGTTTAGAGTAGATAATTGTATATTCATTATCTACTATGCTATGAAAGTATTGTTTCTTTACCTCCTCCGAATTAAAATTTGGTTTATGCCCAAGAATAAATTACCTTCTTCTTTAAAGAAATAAAATCTTTTGAAGGTCTCCTAAAGTTAAAAGGTGTAATATTTCAGAGTTGATTCATCTCTATTGCCTACTGTATTGGTGTCTGTCAGTCAAGAAAATAAATAGAAATTTTGGCCACAGAGAAGCAGAAAAGGCAAAAAAACCAAAAGATTATTCTTTAGTCCCAAGGAGGGATGATCCTTTTTTTTTTTTTTTCATGGTAATGAGCAATTGTGAGGAAAACTGCCTGGCTTCCAATGGACTGAGCAAATCCAGAGAACTGATTGAAGGGGTAAAGACATGCAGGAATTAAAGGAATGTTTTTAACATGCAGGAATTCAACATTTTTTGCCTGGTTCAGTATTTCATGAGATAGAGAGATCTCTAGGAATCAATATAGGCTAACAAAAATAATAAGAGATGCTGAGAAAAGGCATAATACTCAGTTCTGTAATCATACAGATTTTTATCTGTTACTGAAAATAAGAAGGTTTTATTTGCATCACACTTGAACAGAGATACCTTATGTACTGTTAAATTAGAAGAAGATCAATCATGAACTGCTCAGTACTGTAGCAGCTACTAAATGGCTGTCTTAGATCTTCAGCCCAATCTGTTGTTTTGAGATTCCACTTGCAGGAACAACTCAGGCTGAAATGTTTCTTTTCTGGTGTATTATATTTCAGTACCAATGCTGCAGTGTGAACATACTTCCCCCACCCTCACTAGAGAAAGATCTCTGAAGCTGCGTTAGACCAGCTGGTGCGCACAGTGCCCACTGACATGACTGAGACAACTGCTGGGAGAAGTATTTGACTGCACATGAAGAAAAGAGAAATGGAAGTGGTTTTTCTCCTCTCTTTACTCTCTTACTGATTCAAGATTAATTTTGGATCTGACCTTCAAAACTTAGATATCAAAAGAATATGTATTTTAGATTTCACGTGTGCAGAGTGAAAAAGTTGCTCTCAGTACTTTCCTACTCAGGAGAGCTTTGTGATTTCCCCGATATCAAATACCTGAAAGTATTGATTACCACTGAATCCGATCCTTCTCATCTTCTGGGTAAAAAATCAACCTTATTTCTCCTAAGGCAATTTCACCTCCTATATGGGTATGTGCCAGTAATCACATGAGTGTATTCTCATGTGATTACACTATTGACTATCCATTAGGTAAGGATAAAGACAGACTGGCTAAATACCTCTTTTTAATGAGGGTTTTTTTTTTTTTTGTAATCTGTCACTTAAAAGTTATAAAAGGTAATACCTCTGCAGCAAGAGTTAAGCTATCAGTTTAAAACACATCAGTTCAAATATAGTACAAGAATTCTTATAGCTAGTAACTATATAACACACACGTCCCATTACAAAAAGCATCACCTTTTCCTGATACTTATGCCACTGGTAATACACTAATTTCACTATTTCCAGAAACCAAATACTTACATGAGTGTTTATCTATGCCTCCTCAAATCCTATCTGACTTTTAAGCGCTGATAACCCACTAAATGTCTCAGTATAGAGAACAAGAACTTGGTAGAGTCTGTCAGGCTGCCTTGATACGACGGTGCACGAGTGCTCTCACTGACCCAGAGCTGCTCAGGCAGAGCCATGGGCTCCATAAGGCAACTCACATCCCCGAGGCGGTTTCATCATGCTAGAGTCAGTTCTACAAACTACAATGGACTTGGAGATCCAAACAATTATTTCAGACTCCATTTCTTTTAGTTATTATATTGCCCTTCTTTTTATACAAAAGAAAAGTGGTTTCCTCTCATTTTTACCCCTGAACTACGAACCACTGACAAACTGGATGGAGTAGGAAGGAAAGAACTTGGAAGACGTCTTGACTTTTGAGTATTGTAGGGAAAGTGACTGCCTAATGCTAGTTCTGTCCTGAGGAGATCTTTCGGATTTTTGTTTTAATACCCTAAATGTCAGGCTGGAGAATGTTAGATAATCTCTTCTGTGAAAGCTTATTTCAAATCAATACATGCCCATGACGCATTTTCTCTGAAACAATTAAACTTCTGCAATCAATTCAGTTAATGAATTGCATGTGTTTCTTCCTTGCCCCACAACTTCCCCCAGCCCATTTGTTACATCCCTGATTTGTTGATCTTTTCTTTTTAAATCCTTCAGCTGAGATGGGCAGCAGCATTACTAACATTTCCTCAAATTTTAGCCTTTGGAGTTATTGGTGCCCTATGCCAAAGAATCAGTAGACTAGATAATATCACTTTGAGGTCTCTTTTGGGAGGCTGATAGTGCTGGGAGGGAGGCATTTTATGGGATTAAATAGAAAATCAATAGGATAAACAATCCTTTAGGTAACATGTTTATTTTTATTTCCTGATTGTATCTCTCTGAGAATTGCCTGCGGCAGAAAATGTGATGCTCTAAGATTAATGTTTCAGCTCTACTACAAAGATTTTGCTAGGGCAAATTATGAAATAGTAGGGAATCACCATCCCATTCTTATAATCTCAAATTAACCTCCACGGTTGGAAGAGCTACTTTGTAACTCGCTAGTATGAAGTCTAGCTATTAAAAAAAAAAGCCCTAGCTAAATTATGTAATTTATTTGAAACTATTCCCTTTCGGGGTTTTGAATATAAACAATTCTAGATAAACCTGAGCAACTGGATTATATTTAGTCAGTTGTTTGGGAGGTGGATGATTTTCTTTAGGCACGAGTTAGTGGTAGGGAAATTTTCTCTGAGGCCTTTTGGAGTCATCTTGCATAGGAAAGAAGTAAAAAGTAAGCCCTTCAATCTCCTCCCCTGTAGAGATACAAAAGTAAATAGTGTGTCTTTTTTTTTAAACCCAGTTTTCTATCAGTGGGTTTTCTCTGCAACAGGAATTTAATCTTCCCTTATCTGTATCTTCATATCCCTAATGATTTTCCTGAAATGCTGTTCTAGACTCGTGGGCCTGATTTGTCCTCCAAGGGAACTGCTCGGGAATTTCAGAAAAACTGCAGAGTAGCTACAGAATAATAATAATGGCAACGTCAGCTCCTCCGTGTAGCCAAGACTGTGTGGACTTTTAAAGAAATATTGAAGTACCTATTAGGGTATGACTGCCTGTCAGCTAAGAGTTTTTTTTAATGTTTTCTGTAATGTTTGTTGAAGGTCATAAAGATTATGACCTTCAAGGGTCTGGAGGTCTAAACTTCTTTGAAGCTCTCATATTTGGTCTAAAAGTCAGAATAAACCTATATGAAATTACCAGTATTTTTCATAAATGGTATTACATAATAATGTTTAAATATTTATTGTAAAGATTTTTCTATAATGTTACATAACATCATGCAAAAACAAATATTAAAAGAGGGATTGTTGTGGAAAGTGGTTAACACAGATAAAGATACTAAGCCTGAGCCACCCACATACAACAGCAATATGCAAGTAAGGCAATAAATCAAAAATTTGGGCTCATTCTTTTGCTGAGTATTTTTCATGCAGCTAAGAGTAATGGTATTTTAAGAACAACTCTATGGACCCCATCTGTGGATCTGCATTGTATCCACACATACAACAAAGAACAGCAGATTAAAATTCTTGTGAAAAAATCTCTGGAAGACCAAAAGCTTAGTATTGTGGTGCAGAAACATTAATCTTAACTATCAAGTCTGAATCTAGTACATTACATAGCTAACCACTCATGCTAAGAGTGTGTGTGGAGCCCAAAAACAGGGGGGTGATTTAAAGTTTTGGGTTTGAGAAGTCAGAAAGGTTCTGGAACCAAAGTCTGAGCCGGACAAGCCTGGCCAGATGTGTATTTCCACTCTGCAGCTTTAACACAGTGCTCTCAGAGGTACAAAACTCATCAGCTGGCAGTTGCTGCAATAACTGCTAATTTCTTACTGTGTGTTATAGAACCATAGTACTCTGTTTTAATCCAAGCTTTTCCTTATGAACCAGAAGGGGGTGAAGAGATGTTGCCTTGGGGCTGTTGTTTGACTTTTTCCATCATGTGCAGAATGTTTTTTTTTCTTCTGTCAAGACATGACCGAGTCCTTTTCTTGCTTACAAATGCTTAAGTGTTAGAGAAGCCAGATAATTCAAAATAAATAATTTATTAGGCAATGCTTGGCTTGCTTTATTTGCCCTGTGCGTAAACAGCTCTCAAACTGTTTATGTTTCTTCAATGAAAAATTCTTCATGAGCCGACTGAGCCTGTGGCTTACTCACAACTTCAGCATATTCACTAGGTGTGTGACCTTATACTCGAGCTGCTGTAATGGGTCACCAGAGTCACACTGTTCTTCTTTTATTGTTTCAGTTCTGTGATTGGATGCCATAAACTGTATATGTTGCTTTTCCAAAAATGAGTCTTGTTTGGGGACTCATTCTATTATCCATACTCAGTAAAAACAGCTACTCCAGCTGCGCCAGCAGGGGCCTGTACCTGTGCCAGGGACTCCACCAGGGAGCCAAGACTTATTAGTTCAGGTGGAGAAACGCACTAATAAGTAATCAGCTTTGAGCCTAATCTGCTTCTCATGCTTCAGCTAGAGCACCAAGGAGAGATGCTCAGCAAGGAAAGACTTGAAAGCAGTCAGGTCCATATCACCAAGGCTCCTCACAGCAAACTATTGCACGGGGTGTCAGCAGCACTGCGACAGTCAGAACCACATCGGGCCCAAGAACCAATGGGACTTGCACACATCTGCAAGATGGAGGTTTAGTGACCCCTTCCCCACGCATGGCTGTGGCTATTATGAGTGTTTCCTCATAAAAGGAAAATGATGTGTTGCCTTTGATTACTTTTTGGAAGAAATTTTGATCAGAAGTGCTTGACATCATTTGTAAATGTCTCATGAGCAGAATGGACCCAGGGTTGAACTGTTTTAAAGCTATTGAACCCACTTGGGAGACATTAGTACAGTTCACTCAGTTACCTAAGGAAAAAAACCCCACTTTTCTATATACAAGAAGAAATTACATGTTCTTTGCTTAAAATCTGTTAAACACAGACCCGATTTCTTACTCTTCATATCAAGTTTTATCATCCTTCCAAAGACTGAGCTCTTCCATATTCTCTTACATTTATTACTCATTCTGAACTTACAGCAGGGAACTGCTCTTGGATATTGTTGAGACATTGACAAAAACCTCATTAATTTCTGAAGTTAACAGCAATTAATTTTGCTTGATGCAAACATGGGCAGTTAGAATTCTAAATGATTCTTAAGGCTTAATACAGGTGAAGAATCCAAAGTGCTAAAATCCAAATATGTGAGAGGGCTATTGAAAAAAAAAAAAGATGTACATATCAAGGCTTTTCTACATATTTCTTTTAAATCAATCCATTGTCAAAACATATTGAAAGTGTCTGAGCTTTCAGTCTGGATATCCTACTGCAAGACAGAATCCACGTATGCCTTCTTTAAAAGGGGTTTCTTACCTGACCTGGAATAAGTCTTTGATCTCCTTCCTTTATAAACTGTATATTGTCTTAATGGGCTGGATTTGAATTCAGAAAACCTCATTTCTACTTCTGTCTCTTTCACCAGCTTTCAAGTTCCACTGAAATTAATGAAAACCAGAGAGATATGTACTTACACTCTTCGTATTGACTATTCTTTTCTTGCAGACACAGGATATACTGGCTTGGATAGGATTTTGGAGAAAATCAATACAATATTTTTATGATAGCAGATAATATTCCCCTTCTGCATCTACTCCCCCATTTGTCAAAAAATCAAATTGATCAAGATGGCTGCTGTAAAGTGTTTTGATATATATGAACAAAGGGTGTTTACAAGAGTCCCATTTTTTTTTTTACTTGTTTTGAAAAGGAAGTGATATCTAAGGTAAGAATACAAATAACTTACCTATAGAAAGATCTTGTACAACTCTCCTAGACCTAGTCAAACTATATCTTCCTATGTTATGTCTTTATATAATCAATTATCTTCTATTTAGTCATGATTGTCATATTTAGTCTTCTTTTATTTTTCTAATTATATAATCCCAAGATATTTTCTCCAAATACTATTTAATATTTAGTAATTTCATTTTTCCCTTTAAGTCTGCATGATGCTGTCACATAGATACGATAGCTAGACGAAAGTGTTCTTACCGTTCATGAAAAACAGATCCTTTTTTTGTGATGCACTTCAGAAAGTTCTTCATTACTTCCTTTCACAATGCCACAATATTATTCCTTGTGGATGATACCATGAGGCAGGTAGTTAATTTTCTTACTTCTTTAAATTGGTGGTGACTTGGAATCTACATCTCCATTAGTCCTCCATATTTTGCATTTAGGAGGAGGTTTGTAATCGTACTGTCCTTTGAAAATGAAATTTGTTTCTAATTAGAAGTGAATCCTTAAAAGTGTGTGAGGAAGTAAAAAACATTGGAGTTGTTTTGTACGGTTGTGTGCAATGGCCCAGTGTTTGCCTTAAACTGAGTTTTAGTCAAGGAAATTGCACCAACCTGCAAAGATGAACAATAAATGCTAGTACTGAGAATAGAGATGAGGAAATGACACTTCACACAGGGAATTATACACAAGCTCTCGTGAACTTGAACAGGAGTCCAAAGACGCAGAGGATAATACACATTTAATGAATTACTTTTATCTCAATTTCAAACAGATTTTATAGTTGATATAAAATATGGAATAAATAAATACAAAAATTACTCTTTTTCTTTTTTTTTTTTTTATTTTTTTTTAGGCTAATCGCTGAAAAATGCATTGTGCCAACACTTTCCCTAAAATACATTGCCAAGCAAGTTGAATTTATCCATATTTCAATTAAAAATTCAATTCTTGAGGTCTCACATTATGAACATGGAAGATGAATAGCCTTCTGAATTGATATACTGATTTTCATTTGGCTTAGTCTTCTTGTGCTTCACAGATGCTTCAGAGAGATCATGCACATTTGTTTTTTCATGAACTTTAAAACATTAATGGACACCTGCCTGAAAAACATAAGTAAGCTGGATTAGAATAGAGTGATGAAAAGAACAGTTCTAAATGATGGAATCACAGATAATAAATCAATGCTAATTATAGTTGCCTATATATGTATAAAGATATTGACTGGTCAGTGCCCACTTTGATATCTAATCTTTTATTTTGGGAAGTGTCTATGAATCTTTGCCTTAGGAAGAAAAAGTGGTGCTGCAAAGCTGTTCCCTGCAGAAGGCAACGGTGAACCAGTGAACAGACAACAGGAGATGTTCAGGCAGAGCAGGCACAGTAATAGCATTAGTCAGAGCACTCCTTCAACGCAGTATGATGTGTTGTCTATTTAGCATCTTTCATGAAATATTTATTTGCTGTAATGTTTCTCCAGGGAATAGTCTTAACTCCAAGAATAACCTCAAGTTTTTGTTTGATTTTTTTTCTCTTTTTTTCCCACTTCTTACACATTAGTTTTCCATGATGGCCTTGTGATCCTTATGCACTCAGCATTCTTTCTCATAAATGATGTAGGTGCAATACTATATTTACAGTAGATTTAGTCAGATACAGATGAATGGACATGTGGGATAGAAAGTATCATGTTTCTGACGTGGACAAATGCAAGCAGATGCACTGTGCTAAAATTCATCAGTGTAAGCAGAGAGCATAACTTCTTTCTGCCTTCTTCTAGAACAGGGAGCAAAAAATGTCCGGAAGACAAATCATGGGATGTTTACAAATGTTACAATAGCAGAGGAATGGGTACATGCATTCACAGGGCTGCTTCTATATTTCCTTAAAAATCAACATGAGATATAGATGTGGAGTTTAGATTCTGAACCTTATCCTCTTCAATTTAGGATTCTTAGTAATTAACCCTTAGAAGGTCTATAATTTAGGAAACTACTGTCCGTGTTTTCTCTGTCATCAGTGAAGTGAAAATCACTTCCAGATTCAGGTCTTACGACCTTTCTTCTTGGAGAGCTAGGTGTCTCCAGTGATTACAGTGAGCTAGCAATAACTTGGCTCTGAAATTAGCATGCATCCTAGCTAAATTTAGTCCTATGATAAATTTGCTTTGCAAACCAGGTGTACAGACAACTGTTCAGATCAAGAGCACAGGTCCAGTTTACATCTCACATCTTTGGTATGGATGCTATTCACCACATCAGTCAACACAGTTTTTCTGCTTTGAGCTTTTTATAGCTGCTATCTCAGTTGGAACTACAGGAAGACCTGTAACATGGTACCATTTTGCACACAGTTGGGTTCCTTGGTTCTCTGTTTACCCATCCATTCGAACTGGGTTTCCCAAAAGGAGCAGGCGAGTGCAGGCTACTCACCACTGTCTTTCAACCCTCTATCTAAGAAATGTTAAATGTGACAAAGACAGATCTGGTTCTACATCAAATTGTTTTTCAGGCACATTTACACATTTGCATTGTTATCCTCTTTTATCATGCTTCGTGTTCCAATCACAACACATAAATTAATAAATAAACCAAAAACTGACCATGCAGGTATAAGATATAAATTAATAAAAGCTTGAAAATATGAATTGGACAGTGATGTGTCCTTTGGAAGGATCTGATTTTATTAGAACATCAAAGCTATAATGCATAAAAGGCATATTGAAAATGTATTTATTGCATTGCCTTTTATGAGGTCTACTATGTTAAAAACACAGGTATGGAAAGCTGAGTCCTTCAGGAATAGGACAGTGTTGTTGGGTCCAAAAGTTTGTACTTTAAAAAGCTCTGACACAGATTGACTCGTCTGGCAGTTTTTACAAAGGAAAAGTACATGGGGAAAATTAATGGGAATGTTCCAAGCAAGCTGGAAAATCTTATGAAATATGAACGACAGTATGACAGTTGCTGTTCGTTATTTGGGTTAAAACTAGAGTGTATCTATCTGTTTCAGTAGTATTAAACTCCTTCATGCATTTCAAGAGTAAATTAGATGCAAGGAAGATAAACTTAGCATACATTGCCTGTATTTGTTATAGGTGAAACCCACACACAATTCCACTACGAGACATTTTTGAAGACCTACAAAAATCCATCTTTGAGAGCTTTTCCCCTGTGAATGCATAGAAATGCTTTATCAGCACCTTATGGCCGTGTGTAAAACATCGACATGAAAATTCAGAACGATACTTACTTATTCTAGACAAGAAATATCTCTGTACCACAGAGAATTAAAAACCAAACACCAAACACCCCCCACTTCCCCCCCACTGTTTTTTGGTGCCAGAATTCAATTCTGTAAAGGAAACATTGACCTGTTAGGCCGACTGCAAACCAAGGTACTGCTAGGCTGCGAACAGTTGAAAGATGCAACCCTTACATGCAGTAAGAATCCTCCGTAGTTCTGGAAACTGTTGTTATTCACTATGAATGTACCAATGTGGTTCAAGTTGAATGGTAAATATGTGATATATAGAAAGGGAAAAGCTGCACTGGTTGGAAATAATCCTCTGAATTATAGATGATAATGATGATTTTACAAATTAATTAAGGATTTATTAGAAAACCAAAAGAATTTTTGAAGGGGAAAGTGAATTCAAGGCTAAACCTAGAAGCGAAGCAGAGTTGATTCCAGGAAGAACATGAACAGACTCTAACATTTCTTTAGGTTCCTAAAATCCATGATTTGATGTTAGGATTTGAAGTAATAGTAATCCGAAGTCTTTGTCTTTCTGTTGTATTCTTCTGTCATCGCTGCTTATTGAGCTTTTAATAGCTGTCCACGTGATATTCAAAGAATTCTTTAACTTAAAAATTTCCACCAAACCGTAAATTACTACAGATGAAAACCAACTAAATGTTGTACATTCAATTATTAGTTCTCATTATGCCTTCTCCACAAAAAGACAGAATACCAAATCTGAAGAAGGTCATATGGTCTCAAGTTTTGGCCTCTTGGCATAATAAAAACTTAATTCCTTATAGTCTGACCTCTACAATATAATGTATCTTTAAATAAAACCTGGGATTTAATCTCTTATACCTTGGTTAGAAACAGTTCATTTTTCAACGCTTTGTTCTTTCGTGGCTGCAAGGATTTAAAATACTGTTTTTAAGCTTTGGGGCTAGGAATTACATAGAACTTTTTTGGTACTGCATTTCTTGGCACTTGGGAAAATGTGTTGAGACTTAAGAAATGTGTGTCCTATGGGAGTGAACCTACTAAAGTGCTGCAAGTCACTTACTAGAAAATGTCTGCTAGTCCCTGAGGGTCTTTTCCTATTACCTACCTCTAAATGAATGACTAACATAATGGATCAGTCTTTTCACTCTTGATACATGACTAGAAGACTTTATGAACTAGCAGGAACATATTTTGATTTCACTGATGTCCTTCCCCATCACTGCTGTTGAATTTGCAAATGCTTTTGGTACTCTCCAGAATCCAGAAGGAGATTTCTCTGAATTGTGAGACTGTTGTTCCGATTCTCTTTTTGCTTAACCTCCACACGTCCCCTGCATAATTCTACCTTTACCCAGCATCAAATCTGTGACAGGATCAAAAATGGATCTAGTCAGATAGCAAAGATGTTCTCGGCTTAAAAGTACAACTAGAATTTTAACAAGAAAATTCAAAGGAAAAATTCTAAACATGTATATGCATAAATGAAGATAAATGTATTGGGTTGTCTTACGCTTTATACCATAAGCCTGGATGTATTGATCTTTGTGAGGCTCCTCTGTACTGACTTTGGAAAACTGAACCATGCAAGCATGTATGCAGGCTATCTTTCAGAGAGCCCAGTTTTAGGAGATAGGACCTCCCAGGATGCATTTGAGTACATCCAGCAATCTTTTTATTTACATGTTACATTTAAAGCTATCTGTCACTGTTCAAAGGTTTGGATTTTGACTTTATTATTATGATCTGAGAGACTTAGTTATGGCTAAGTATGTTTAGTTAAAGCTATAAAATAGAAATAAATGTATCTAAAATGATACAGATTCCAGGTCAGTATTATGCTTCTGACAAGATTTGCTTGGCACAGAAATGGGGGATCTGAGATAGTTTTGGGATTGCTGAATGCTCTGATCTCATGTGTATTGTCTCTAGTGCAGGTTAGAGTAACCTGGTGTCTCACTGGCAACATTTTGGAGCATGTTGTCTGTTGTAGTCAGTTCTGAAGTAACATCTCTGAAACTTTTTCATAACAAATTAGACCAAGCCAAAGCTGGTGGAAGCCTGTTACAGTAATTTGGTATCAAGTGAGCGTTTTGACTACCCACAGAATTGTTAACTAGACACATCTGGCTGCATTTTTTGGAGCTCATATTAGAGAATACATGATTTGTTGGGTTACTGAAGGATACTCGGTCTCCTCAGAAAATGACTGGTTTCAAGAACTACCTAAGAGGCTTTTGAAGCCTCCTGGAGGATTTGCTATAGATGGAGAAAAGCAAAAACATTATTATCTGTCTCCATGTGTTGTAAGGGATGCTGGCTATGTCCACTTCTTCCTCCATGCCACACCTAACCAAACAGGCTTTGTTAGTGACTGACCTTCTCCCTCCTGAAGTAGATTTCTAAGACGTTAGGCTGCCAACTAAGTATTTTCTGTTACCTTTCTGTTAAAAACAGCTCAGCTGATCAGTTCTATGCCATCAGGTGCCACCAATGTTTTCCACTGCCTTGTCGACCCTCCAAGGAAAGAATAATAGAATCATTAAGGTTGGAAACAACCTGAAAGATTACCAGGTCCAACCATCTACTAAACATTATCATGACCACTAATCCATGTCCTGAAGTGCCACATCTAGATGTTTTTTGAACACCTCCAGGGATGGTGACTCCACCACCTCCCTGGGCAGCCTGTTCCAAGGCCTCAGCACTCTCTCAGTAAAGAAATTTTATCCTAATATCCAACCTAAACCTCACCTGGGTCAACTTATTCCCATGTCCCCTTGTCCTATCACTAGTTACCTGGGAGAAGAGACCAATACCCACCTCACTACAACCTCCCTTCAGGCAGTTGTAGAGAGCAGTAAGGTCTCCTCTCAGCCTCCTCTTCTCCAAACTAAACAATTCTAGGTCTCTCAGGCACTCCTCATAAGAAGCCCGTGTCCCAGTTGCTTGCAGCAGGGCCTCTGTTTCTGCTCCTCTTCTGAGAATATAAACCAATGACGGTATTAATTACTCCATCCTATTTTGTATTTCTCAAAGATGTGGAAAATAGCAGGTTTGTCACAATCCTTTTTCTCGCTCCAGTGTGGCATTGGCAGGTGTCAAATATGCTATAATGAGCAAGGATCTTCGCAGCGAAGAGTCTGCTTCGCCAGTAGCAGGATATCAAGCACAGTGTTATGATTCTCTTAGAAATGCAGCTTTTAACAGAAAACTAAATTATAAAGAAAATTGCTCAATGCAACAGTACATGTCTGCTT
Source organism: Ceryle rudis (assembly GCA_033439905.1). Classification (NCBI taxonomy): domain Eukaryota; kingdom Metazoa; phylum Chordata; class Aves; order Coraciiformes; family Cerylidae; genus Ceryle; species Ceryle rudis. Next base: position 42,447 of record JAAGNO010001525.1, on the reverse strand, counting down.
TTAGAAGAAAATAAATGCCACTGGGAGTTTTAGTAATGAACAGTTTCTATGAGAATTGCCTCCTTCTTAATTAATTGGTATGTAAACTGAATGATAATCCACATTAAAAGCTGTAGCATATGCTTTGGAACTGTCTTTCTTAGCCTCTGAATCTGAGGGGAAATAAATCAGAGGTTAGCTGAAAAGTGCAATTAAAGGTTTAGATGTTGACTTTAAAAAGACACCAAACAGGTGATTTGACATTCTAGACCGTACAATAGAAAGAAATGCAGATGCTGTCTTTAGAAACAAGACAAATCATAGTCTGAGAGTTGCAGGAGAATTTTACATTATGCTCTTATTGCTCAGCAGAGATAAGCAAACTGTGAACTAAATAAATTGCAGCCAGTGTAAGTTACGCTTCACAAAGAAGGAACAAAGAGAAGATCAAAAGGTATGGGACTCTGTGAGATTAGAACAACTGAAATTGTTCTCTTTCTTCTCACAGTATCAGCTTTGCTTCATGCGGCACTGAGCAAGATCTGGGCAGTGCTTTCTGGGGAGAGCCTCTTTTGAGGCAGTGCTCTCATTATCACATACTGGAGTTTGTTCTTTAAGGTGACTGTACAAAAACTAAAGCAGCCTTCAATGTACACTTGCATACGTTCCTATAGCATAGGCTATATTTGTTTAAAACAGAGAGGGGCAGCACTAAAATAATATAGCTTTTGTTTTCTCTAGAAATTACTTCTTTCCTGTTGATTCTCCCCCATCAAATGTATTGTTGACAACACTAAAATTAGAGCTTTTCTGTTTGTTTATTTTTGTTTTGGTTTTGTTGGGTTTTGTTGGTTTTGGGTTTTGTTAAGAAAAACAGGACTCAAGGAAAACGAAAGCGTTCTAGTCCTCCTGTCTAGTTATTTTAAGATACTTTAAACCTAAGTGTTGTTTTACTGTCATTCATTCTATTGCAAACTGACAGATATTATTGTAGTTAAATGTCCAGTGTACCAGAATTATCTATGTAATTTAATCTCCTTGCTATCATAGAACCTCCCTGTGACTTCTAAACTCACAACGCTGTCCTCAGAACAGGCACATGGAGCTGTCTCACTGCAGTTTTATTGAACTTCCATAATGGAAATGCTTAATAGAAAAGTGTTGGGTTTTAGATAGAGGTTATATTAGATATTTCAGAATGGAATTTACTGTTTGGGTGCTTGAAAAAGCAGGGTCTCCAGAGGGTAAGCACTGTTCATGAAAGCCTCATCCTGTTGAGAATCTGGTATGTTTATGTTTCATCAAAAATATCTCTCTCTCTCTCCCCCCCCTAGCACCTTGAGATTGTGAGAATCCTATTGGGAATTCTATTTCCAGTTTAAGAACTTCTTTATTTTTTGCAAGTCACTGTACTTCCTTTCTTTCTGTTCTCCATAGATACATAGAAGTGTCAGTAGAGACTCTATGTGAGTATTATACACTTCCAATACAAAGTCCAAATGAGTAATTCCACTCAAGTCTGCAGAGATAGAAAAGGGACCAATACAGACCGATAAAGAGCAGCACTTGTACTATCAACTTATTATTTTAAATACTCGACTATGATCAGTAGGAATCATAACTGATTGACATATCTGCAAATCATGTACTTTTATTTATGTGCTTAAATATATGTCCTTAAATGTGATGACAGCATCTTTCACTATACTGAAAGAACTTAAGTACCTGAATTTGCAGATAGACTTTAAGTGTAATTTTTGGATGTGCTTATATATCATTTATCTGCATCTTTAAATGCCTAATACTTAAAAAAAATCTAGCCTTTAATGTGTACTTCAGGGATCTTAGCAAATCTCAAGGTGAAACTCTCTGCTCTTTCTGCAAAAAAAAAGAGAGAAAAAAGAAAAAAAAAAAAAAAACAGTCACTTCTCCTGTCACTTTCCTGTAGTTCCTCCTTTTAACCTGTGTGTCCTCAAATAGAACTTATTTTGATTATTTAAAAGATAGCAGGTTTCTGTACAAACAAAATATCACAAGGTTTGACCATGGCATTCCTTACAATAGGCAAATAATTGTGTAGATGTGGACAGATTTTATTAAATTCTGTATTAAAGGCAAAGAGGAAAGAATGAACTCCAGACTGAGACAGTCAGTTTCAAGAAATAGGGCATTTGTCAGGGTCTTGAATTTCTCTCACTAGATACCATAGAGCAAGTTTGAGTGAAGTGATACAAGCAGCTAGCTGCAGAGTGACTTGACAAAATAAAGGGATTGCTGAGCTACTTGAGAGCTTTCTCCCATCAGACCGTTACAACCAGTGAAGTGGATCAAGTGGTTACATAAACCAGCAGAACTAATGGAGAGATTTTATTGGTACTAGAGCAAGTCCACCATTGTGTGTCCTTTGACTGACTGACTCAAAATACCTGGGTAACCTTATCAGATACGACATTTTCTAGCCCTAAAAAAGCCAAGTGCATCTCTCCCTTTCACATTTTAATATCCAAGTTAATTCTTGTTTTTATGCTTAATTTTATCTTTTGAGCAAATGGAGAGATAGCTGTTCTTAAATTCTTTTAAGTTCTAGTGAGTAGGGAAGAGACACTTGCAAAGGCAGCCTGAGAGATGGAGTTTATGACAGTCAAGATACACGACTACTTAATGGGAGAACAAAGTAATGAGCCAGACTTTTCTTAAAGGGGTTGCAGGGCTATGGACACATGTTGGAAAACTGTACATTGCACACAAATGTAAGAAAAGACTTTTGTTACCATAACAGTGGTCAAATATTGGGACAGGAGCTAACAGAAGTTATGGAGTCTCCATCTTGGCATATATTCATAGCTTGACTGGAGCCCGAGGAACCTCAACTAATTGGACCTGCCTCAGGCAGGAGACTGGACTAGAGACCTGCACAGGTCCTGTATAAACAAAGTGGTTCAGGCAGAAGGGTTCCAGTTCAAGCTGACCCTCTGGGCCACATGCTGAAGTTAGGCTGAATATTTTACTGGGTTTAGAGAGGAAAAAAGGAGATAGAGTTGGCAGTGACACAGAATTTATCTTAGAACTTCATCTGGGCCTGAAGTCCAGGCTTTGATGTAAAATATTCCTTTGGATTGGCATGTATTGAGGGAGATTACAATAATTGAACCCTAAACACCCCAACAGATTATAAAAACATAGCAGATGTACTGATTTTCTCCGGACACCAACAGGAGGAAGGGGATTTGTGTGATGTAAGTGTATCGTTTGTGTTTTCTTCATTTTTCACAAGGTCAGCCATGCAGACTCCATTAGTAGACTCGGCAACTGATGCAGGTTATAGTGGGTAACAGGCTCAAGAAAAACTGACTCCTACAAAAATCAACAGCTCTTGAGCTAAAAAGCAAAGTAAAAAAACCCCAGCCTCCAATTCCAGAGGGTAATAGGTATAATCAATTTATGTGAGCAGTCAAAAGTGATTTTTCTGTTCTGAAAGTCCTACCTGAAATGCCCTCCTGCACTCAGAGCTCTGGACTCTGAGGCCACCATCCCCTACTTTCCCTCTAGAGGGATGATGCCAGCTACTCTATCTCACTATAGTCACATTGTATAAATCACCCCTACACCTTCCAGATGGAAGGCTGTAATGCTAATAATCACTTGGAAGAATTGTATGTCTATGAATATTTAGAGCCCGATGCTCTTTCCGTTTAAGTTACGTGAAATTTTGGTCACTGGAACAGGTCTGGGCTCTTATCAGGGACACAGTCAGACTTCGGAGACCTGGAATCTACCTTGCAAAGGCAGAGTCTCCATCCTAGTCCTGAACCTGTGGATGCTTAAGGCAGATTGTTCTTCCTGCTTATCAATCTTTCGGGAACTGTTTTTTTTCCAGGATATTCACTGAACACGGCTGACCTCTTGAGGGGATAACGATATGGGTGACTTTAAAGCTTAGTTTTCCTTATGGGATGTCTCTGATGCATAAAAATATGCTCCGGTTTTTAAGGTGAGGCGATGTTAGAGAAATACCTATATAAGTAAATTTAAAGTGTGAGTTTTTAGTATCCAGAATCCAAGATGATATTTAAACAATTTTTTACCGAGAAGAATAGGGGGTAGTTTCCAAAATTATTTTTAGATAGGTCAATGTATTTATAGATGTATCATGTCTATAATACACAAATATTCCCTCTTACATTCTCTTAGTATTTCTTTTAATTTCATTCTTGATTTTTTTGGCATTAGTAGATTTGGTTGTTTTGTTTGGTGCACTTTTGTTTTGGTGGTATTGAGGAGTATTGTTACTTGATTACATCAAAAACTTTTGGAGACATAATCTATTTTTTATGACAGGTTTTTGGGAAATCAGACTGTAGAGGGATGTTTGCTTTTGGTTCTTATAAAGATTTCTGTGCTACGGTCTTTGAATACTAACCCATAAATATTAAGGGCAGAGATTTTATTCATTTCTAATCTCTGTAAAGTGATAATGAAAAAATCTAGTAAACATTCTTAGAAGCAAAGCTTGCCAGTATCTCATTAGAATGAATGTAAATTTTGGCTGGGAAAGTTTACCTAAAATATATATATACCCTGGCATTTTGAAGCTTATTTGGGACCCTAAGACTAGTTCTGAATTTTGATATTGAAATTCAGAGGGATGGTTACTAAATAGGAGGCTTACTTACATCTAACAGCATGCACTGAAAAAGGCTTTATTTGCCTTTATTTGCCTCCATTCCAAGTGCACTGCAAAAAAAGTTTGCCTACAAGTCAAGCATGTGGATATCTGTACAGGTGACAGTTACTTTGGAAAACAACATTAATCACCTGAAATTTAAGAGACATTTGTTTCTGTCCTTAAACTCCTTGGCCTGGAACAGACTGCATTGGAAATCACTCAGACTGAAGTCTTGAAATGATAGAGTCTGTGTGAACACAGTTACTGTACTGTGCAAATCTGTTTCAACATCCAACATTTAAAGGATTGGCATAAATTTAGTTTCTATCAAGCTGGCATTGTGTTAAGTAGTGACCAGCGATTTTATAAAGGACTGCTGCTGAACACGCATTTTGAGAAGCCTCCAGCCAGTGTCAAACATATTAAAAACTACAGCTAATCCTTTTTATCACAAGGATAACTCCCAAGATTTATATTCCTTTTTTTGACACAGCGTAATCTGCACATGCAGCCAGTGAGAGCTGAATTCTTAAAAACAGTTGTTTCTTCTTTGTATTTATTAATGATGTCGATTAGACGTCAAAGCTTGGACTGTTTGTTCTCTAATGCTATGAACTTGGCAGCATTTCTAGCACAGAGTGGCATTTCAGCTTATTCTATTATTTAGACAAGGAAAGCAAAAAAATAAAACCTTAACACTTTAAAAATAAATTTTAATAACATTCTGAAATTTGCAAAAGGCCGTCAGACCCTGCACCTGCCACTTTTGATGCCTGATGACCCCTTCTGACAGTGGAAAAAGCACTCCAGTTAGAAAAAATAATGTAGAGCATTACATAATGGAAGCTGGCAAGTTTACTATTCTAAAAAGAGCCAACTTTTGCACTTTCCCCCTAAAAGAAATCAAACTAGCTGATCTTTTAGTCTAACTGAAAGTAATAGTAAGGGAAAATGAAGATAATTTTCTAACTAGAAGGGATCAAGCCTTCTTGTTGCTGTATCCTGGCAAAGCTTTACCAAATTGGATAGCCAGGTTTTTACCGTCCGAGAAGCTGGCTTGGCCATGGAATACAATGAATCATCAATTCAAGGCTCTCCCATCAACACAGGGAGATTCCTTAAAATGCCTAAATACACAGAAACTTCCTTCACACCTAAGTAGTAGTTTGTATTTAGGTTCACATTCAGGGCTTGATGATCTTACTCCCTTCTGGGGCATCTGGATTATGTTTCCTATGAACTTGAATAGGTTTTGTCTCTGTATCCATGAAATAGCCAAATTGGACACAGGAGAATGATGAGTATGGCTAAATGATGTAGAAATTGCTTGTCATATTTTGCACTTTTCTTATAATTGAGTATCTTATATTGTTAAGGCATTTAACTAAGAGTACTTCAAAACTTCTGTCTAATGAAATTATTTTGATTTACATACCAACTGTCTCTGTCTGCGAGCATTAGTTATTCATTTACTAGGCATCTTCAGGCTGAAACTTTTTTTTTTTCATATTTGTATACTGCATTTGCTTTTCATCCAAATTTGTGAAAACAAGCGAGAACTACCCAGAGATAATAGTCTTTAGACAGCAGAACACAACTTAAGCAGCAAGTTAAGTCCTTGAATTATTTAGCACTGATTTTACGTATAAAGATATTCTTCCTTTATTTTCTTCTATTTGAGACACAAAAAGTAGGAATACAGATTCTGAAGTTGTGTAAGACTTAGCTCACAGATGCAGATGGTTTGTAACTTATTTTAGGCTGCATTTTCCATTCACATTAACAGATTCTAATGTTAGAATCTTCATGATACTTGAAGAGTTCTCTTGAGAAGCAGAAGTTATTTATAAAGATGTCGGTCTGCTTTGGATGGCAAACCGCAAGTGCATTCTCTTTTCTCCATATTAGTACCAACATGCTATGAAACAAGACGTTTCAATACCGATGCCACCGATCTGTATGTCGTTGAACACCTGCTTTGTTACATGGTCTATTGGAAGATTAATTGCCTATTTTGCAGCAAAACCTTCTTGTCGGGAAAACCCAGATATGAACACTGCTTTTCTAGATCATTACCCTTAATGTAGCCGCATATACAACGCAATGATTATTGAGTAACCACATTTAAATATTGCCATTCCCAAGTAAAAGAAAAAAACCAAACCATCCCTACAAGTATTCTATACTCACTGGCAAGGTTACAGTTGATTTCTGAGGAAGTGTCTTTGCCTTTAATCCACCCCAGTTAGAGCTGAGGTGTAAATTTTAAGAAAGATGCAATGTAAGTTAAACACAAAAATCATTAATAACTCCAGGACTTTTTACCTAAAAAATACTAACATCTGGGAGGAAAACCAGGCCAATGAATATGTTATTCTTTTGCATTTTTCAGATGCAGCATATGTATAAGTGATATCTTGGTTGCAGAAATCTTCATCACTCAAAAAGATTTTTCAGTGCCAAAAGTCTGAGAAGGTGATGGGACTGAGATCAGAACTGAAGACATGCTTGATCGGGAAAAACTGTGAAGATTTCGGATCTTACAAAGCAAATGCAGTAATTATCTTGGCCCTGTCATCTGAACTTTCTCCCACAGGAAAACTTCTTCAGACATTAACCATCTCCGGAAGCAGCAGGTGTCTGTGCATGTACAAAAATCTTAACATGTGAGCAACTTAGCAGAATGCAGTCTCCACTTGAATGCTGGGAACCATACAACTTTGCAAAGCAGAGCAGCGCCGAATGGGAGATGAGCACATGAAACATTTTTCTCTGTGTACACTTAATTAAAACTTATTTTTATTTAGTTTTGTATCTAGGCCAAGCACAAGAGAAGCAAATGTATCTCACCTGCAATGTAATGTATTAATGTGATCACTGTGCCAGAAGTGACCAATTCTTCTTTTACCATATTATTCCTATAAGTTGGCTGCTAAAAACATTCCCATTTTGCCATATCTTCTGCATCAATTTGTGTAAAATATATACTGTGTCTATGTACCACCTGAGATTAACACCACTATTTACAGAGGTGACAGAATTGGTTTTTTTATGTGATGCCATATATATTAAACAGCTTTGATAAGTGAGTTGTTGTTGTCCTCTAATTTGATATTCAAATACTGAAGTTCTTTGTCCTTTTCTTCTCAGTGTTCAGGTCTAGACAGTTATACAACATTGGACATCTCTGGTAAATCACTTTATTAATGGCCAGAATTCAATCAAATGGACCCTCTTTTAAAAAGATATATATTTTCCCTACTGGTAAAACAACAGGTTCGATACAGCTTGTGTTTTTACTGTCTGGTGGGTTAAGCTTCGCCTATGGCCACGGTGCTGTGAGAATGGCCAGCTAGGTCAGCTGTAGAGCATAAAATTCTTATTAATTTCAAGACTGTGCACTGGGCCCAGTATTGAGTGCCAAATAAATGACCATGGTGGGGTGACTGTGGCCAGCTGCCAGGTGCTCATGAAGCCACTCTCTCACTCTCCCTTCTCAACATGATGTGGGTAGAAAGTAAGATCAAAATGCTTGTAGGTTGAGACGAAGACAGGGGGATCATTTACCAATTACCAGCACAGGCCAAAGAGACTTGATTTGGCAAAAATTCATTTAATTTATAATATAGTATATTGGGTTTGACTGAGGTGGAGTTAATATCCCCACAGCAGCCCTCCCAGTGCTGTGCTTTGCACTGGGAGCTGGAAAGGTGCTGG
>JAAGNO010001525.1:20399-33358 GCA_033439905.1 Ceryle rudis | reverse complement strand
GGCGCGAGCCGGCGGGAACCGGCCCAGGGCAGCCCCGGCCGCTCGGCACACAGGGGCCTGTGCCGCCCGCTGCCAGCGCCTGCATGTGAGATCCCCGACGTACTGACAGGAATTATACGGATAAAAAATATTTCCATGACCGCGTTGCCTGTGTCAGCAGGAGAGAGGAATCTAAGTCTCAGGTAACCCTTTGCTGTGCTGTGCTGTTTATTAAGCCTGTCTGATTTTCCTAACTATGCCACAGTTACAGAGGAAAGCACACGTGTGGTTCTAAATCCAGCGTCTACCTTTGTATTGGGATTCACATTGTAAACTTCGATGAGCATTGTAAGAATCTCATTTTGTCTAAAGTGTGAAGAAAAACCTTCACTAATTTCTTATTTAATAATTGCTTCAAGCTTGGTACTTCTTAAAAATTTCTTTGTTTGTCTTCCTGACATGAGAAGATGTTCAGTCATTTATATTAAATGAACTTTGCTATGGACGTCTGTGTCAAACTAGCACTGCAGTGATGATCATCTTGGCTACTACACGATACTGCAATTAAAGTCATCTTCAGATGTTAGATGCTTTTTCTTATCAAATGGAAACATGACATTTCAGAGGCTGTTAATCCCCAGTCTTTTCTGCCATGTTCTTTCTTTAATGCTCTAGTAAGTCAGAAGGAAGGAAAAGTTATGCCCCTCAGGCCTGGTTTGATGGTTAAAATTCAGTGAAGTTCCTAAATCATGGGATAAGGCTGATTAAATCGGGGGCATTACTCAGCATGGACATACAGCATTGCCCTTGGACAGTCTGCTGCATGCCAAGGGTAGCACCTGAGGTAAAGGAGACCTGCCAGCAGCCAGTCTCCTTTTCTGGTGAGCCCCTGGCCTGGGAGGTGGATGGCAAACAGCTGCAATGGCCAGTGCCCGTACTCTGCTCAAGGTGCAAGTACTAAGCTCCTAATAAGCTCTGTTGTCATATAAGGAGAAACATAACAGCTCCAGCATTGGGGAGCAGCTGTATGGTCCTGTCATAAATCCTGTTCCTAAGACACAGGCTGGTTCCTCTCTCTGTCAGAGCCAGGAGAGTAAGAACATGGCATTTTAGCTAAATAGAAAGCCCTGGGTTTGCTAAGTAGCACAGCTGGAAGTGTGATAGACAACTAATGAAAACTAGCTATGTCTGAACTGTAATTGGACCAGCAATTGTTTTAATTTATACAGGAAGAAAGGAGTGGAGAGGCATTGCTTTGGTGGGAGGCACTTTATAGTTCATTTGAGTAAAGCTTAGTTAGTAGGAGGATGGGAGTTTAGCAGGTAAGGGCTTTTTTTTTTTTTTTTTTCCCTTTTTATCAGAGTAGGAAAGAAAATGAAGACTGTCTAGTTAGTCATTGCTACTTCAGCTTTTCTTTCTAGCTGTTTCATCTGTTTTCAAGCAAAAGTTGTTTTTTCTCCTTTATAAATTCATTAGTAAGGAAAAAAAGTTAGAAACTGTTTTCTGAAAAGCAGGGTGTATTGCCAAATGGATGGGCTTCAAAATGGTGGGTTTGAAAACAGAAAGAAAAAAAAGCTCAGTTTGCTAATAGTGTATACTGGATAGGAGAGCTCTAACCCTTCATTTAGCATGTTACTATTTCTAGGGTCAAACTAATGTTTTTTGAAATGGCAATCAGTAGATGAATGAATAGTATTTTACTTGTGAATTAAATGTTTACTTTTGAACTAGGCTGTCTAGAGTCTAGGGTTTTTTTCCCGGTAGGGCAAACATAACCCTATGTCTGGCTGGTAAATTAATTTCAAATGCTATCATTTCTATTTTTTATTTTTAATATTTCATAGGTGGATACCTCTCTTATCCTATCTTGGAAACCATGCTGGTTTTATCTTCTGGAGACTTATAAGGTATGACCCAAAGCAAATACTTTTATCAGTCTAAATCAAACCATTCTTCTTTTAATTGAAATGTTCTGAGTGCATTGATTGTAAAGTCTCTTAAATGGACTAAAATGAATGAGAACACATATAAACGCTTCAGCTAGCTACTGTGTTTATAAAGTACTTCAAAGTAAATGCAAGTGACCTACATACCATAGAACAACATCAGTTTAACTACCAAATTGTAAAATTAATAAAAAAAGAAATCTAATACAGACTTTTAAAACCAGAATAGAAGTTACATAAAAAACCCACAGCCTTTTCATGCTTTAGGTGATAAAATACAGACTTTTAAAACCAGAATAGAAGTTACATACAAAAAAAACCCACAACCTTTTCATGCTTCAGGTGATAAAAAGGTACATCTGGTTTTAAACTGGTCTATCTATTCCTAATAAATTAATCTGATGAGGCTGAGCATCTCAAAATGTACTGACTTATGTCTGTAACTTACGTGTTTATAAGGATGCTGGCTTTCTAAGCTTACTGGTTTGAATACTGGCAAAGCAAATAAGGATTTGTGTGTGGCAAGATTTACACTGGTTATGAAAAATTAGACATGTCATAAATCTTTGTCTGCTACAGTGTGCCTTGCAGTGCCTAAGACTGTTTCTAGGTGGTAAGCAGTTTCTTGACTGAAACAAGAAACTGACATTGACTGACTTTGTTGTAATGGGCACAAAAGTTCCCTTTGTGTCAGAAACCAAACTCAAATGATATAGTATATTAGATGTCAGCTAAATGCAGCAAACTGTCCATGGTCACATAATGGAATAGATTATGATGATCTTTGTCTTTCTGGAAAGTAAAAAAAAATGGGAGAAGAAAAGATACAACTTGCTAGTGATGGATATCTGTCTGCAAGTGTTGTTGTATTTTAGAGTGTTCCCTCTTTCTTTGGTATTGGAAACAAAAAAAAGAATGTTAAAACCAGTTAATCTCTTAAATCCCCATGTCACTTTATTCTTCTATTCTGGGTGTTTTCTACTGAAAACATGTCTTAGAAAGTATTGTTCTTTCTGATATATTGTACAAATTGTAAGGAATGCAAAAAAGTGGGGAGGAACTGATGCTCACTTTTCCAGTACTTAAGGACTAAACCCACATTTTTTTTCTCAAATATGGAGTTCATAAATTGAAGTGCCTTATACTGGTGTATAGCAAGGTATCTAAGCATACATATAGAGGATGTTAGATTTTTGGCCTTGAGTATTATTAGTGACAACTGGTTAACTTGAGACAGTATTTATCATTGCTTCTTTGAGATTCAGATATTGATTCGTGGCATCCTGTATCTGTTTACGGTGTATTGGGGCTTTTAGATATTTCCTAAAATCTTTTAACTGCACAAAACCTGTGTATTCCAGAAAGAAAAGTGGAATAGAATGTTTTTAAGATAGTTGTATTATGCTTGTTGTAGAGCAAATCAGAGCTATGGTATCATTAACGGCTTTAACAACTTGAGTTTTCCAGAAAAGGGTTGAATCTTCTGAAAATGAAGATTGAAAAGATAAACTTCACTGACTGACACGTCTGCAGGGCTCTTTGTAACAAATAATACTTCTGCAATAGCTAGTGGTTTGATTCGGAGTCATTCATTTCTGCTCTCTGTGGAGGTAAACTTGACAGCTCAGCTTTTCTTATTAGCAGGGCAAAAGGCTCTGAAAAATCTATAACCATATGCAATTATCTTCTGTCTTGTCCTTGTGCATCCCTTGCTCTAGTTTTAAGTTTTGGATAAGACTTATTTTTCCAAGTCTGTAACCTGTTTTATACACAAGTTCCTTAGTTCATTCCAAATTTGACTAAATAGCCTAACGTATAAACAAGGTTTGTTCTACCAGATGTTATTAGTCAGTGTCACTACCAATTTCTGTTCTACAATTCAGAATCAATCTTAAAACATGCCTCCTGATAATAGCAAATTTTAGGATATGTTTTTCCACATCTTTAAAGCTGATTTTTCTAACCCATTTATTCCTATAATTCGATAATTTTCACCGAGCTAACGCATGGTTAGTGGTTTTCCCAAACATGCATGCATACACAAGTGAGTAATTACACGTCCTGGTTGTTTTTAAGAGCAGGAAAGAAAGATAACTGAGATTTGCAGTGTAACTACAACACTAACAAAGTTGAGCTACATTTGGACATGAGGGGAAGGGAATTCCAAAATGATAGCAGGCATTCTGTGAAAGGCTTTCCAGTTCTCCCAGTATGTCTGTATTAGATGTATGCAGTTGAAATGGCAAAAACATTTTGCCAAACTTTGCATATCAGGATATAAACAACTGAAGTAAAGTGCCTGTGCTGAATCAAAGCTCAGTTGGATCATTTAGAAAAATAAGAGTTTTAGAACAGTTCATTAAGTCTGGGTAGCTAGTAAATCTTGTTGATAGCATCTTGTCTGTATTTCTGTGTCTCTTTGGAAATAGATATTTTTTTGCTTAATATATCTTGGTTAACTGGCAGAAAAAGTTTGGAGATTTTTCCTCAAATCGTCCGTCAGAGCTGTAACTAGATATGACATTTTTTCAAGCAGCACTGTGTACACTAGAGAATGTTAACAGTTATATTGGTCTTTTTGCTTATGTGGACTTGGCTATATGATAGCTAAATGGAGTCTTACTTGAAGTACTGTAACTGCTAGACCCTCTTTCTTTTGGCGCAACACCTTTGTGTCTAGATGATCTGACACCTGAGTTGTGATGACCTGAACCATCAATAGTTGATCTGCTGAAAGTGATCCAAAATGGGCTACCTTGTCTCCACCTCAAATTGGGATTGTGTAAATTAGAAATTCTCATCCAATGTGAGGAATGTGTCAGCAGAGGAACAACAAAGCAACGAAGGACCTCTAAAATGGAAGGCATTGTTTTTACATTTTCCTCTCGGTAAAAGCTGTTAGTTGACTGTGTATTTGTTGTAGTGAGCCACAAATTTTATCTGCAAGGGACAGAACAATTCTAGTTAATTCAAGTTACAGTAGGAAAGTAATTTCTCTCTCTAGTTACCGTTCACCCCCTTCTTTCTTCAAAATGGCAAAAACCCAAGGAGCTGCTGCTGAGTCTTCTTTCCTTAATGGATTGCGGTATTTTTTTACCTTTACCCATTGTGGTGTGAGTCCTAATTTATGCTCTTAAAAACAACAACAACACCACCAAACAAAAAAACCCTTCAGCAATTGCTAAAACTTTGTTGCTTCATCCACAGTCCCAGTGTCAGCAACTTTTTCAGAGGCGGCAGGCGCTTTAATATAATGAGGCACTTGCTGCATGCTTCTGCTCTAAGTGACATTGAATTGCTGGGATATTGGCAAACCTGTCCAGTAGACACTCAGCTTGTCTTCCTCTGGTTCTAGTTCACTTCACTTATGCTGAGTCCTCTATTTTCAGTTGTCATTTGAGAATTTCCTATTCAATGAAAACCTCCTTTTGAGACTAATTAAAGACAAATGAGAGATTTTCTTTGAAGCAAAAGCGCTATAAAGAATTTCACTGTCTCATTAGTAATAAAGAAATGTCTACCTTGCCCACTGAGTTTTTTGCAGCTAATCTTAGTATAGTTGTAATATTTAACAACTGTATATATTGAAGATTGCTTTCTTGTTATTCTCCATACTGCTTTCCTTTGCCTATAATTACTGATGTTGTAGTAAGGTGATGAGCAAGTGCGTGACAAGTACGAGTCTGAAATGAACCTTTTCTCATTTCTTACACAAATTTAATACATATGGATTATTTTCGTAGTTGCATTCTGAGTTCTTGGTGATGCCATTATGCTGCATGCCATAGATGCAGAGTATTTGCTGGTATGGTAGGGATAAACTATTGTCTAGTTGTGGTACATAACCAGAGATTTCTTTGTATTGTATCCTTTTTCTGTCTCAGTTCAGGGAGGCCCTTGAAATCTTATTTTGCACCTAGAGACCTGTGACAAAAGACAATTAATTTGACTGACACCGCACAAGACTATGCTCAGCTTGCTTGTATTGCAGACCGGCTTGCTTTACTTCCATTATCTCTACTCCAAAAGTAAAGCTCCCTGTAACAGTGTGACTGGGGCAGAGCTGTAGTAGCAGTGTAGGGCTTTATGAAACAACACATCATAATCTGTTGTTCATTCCAATCTTTCCATTTACACAAGGTTTTCAGTGCATTCATTTCCCCTGTCTTAAAAATACTCGTTCCTTTTCCTAGGTTTCCACTAGTGTTTGCTACTTATAAGACAGTTCATACAGCTTTTCTGAGAAGGGATTTTATCCATTTTCTTTCTCCAGCTGCTGGAGACACGTTACTGGTATGTGTGCTGGCCAGTATATTTTATCAGGAAGAAAATCTCTATGAGGGAAGAGGGATTAATAGCTAGTTAAAAGTTATAAAAGCCAATTTTTGAGGGAGAGGAAACTTCTGGGGCCCTGCAGAGTCTGTGCTGATGTACTAGATCCTTGAATCACTTGGACACAGAGTGAAAAGTGAAGTTACATATTTTACTCTAGCTAAATTATTCAGTATAGCTGAAACGAAAACATGCTGATGAAGTTTCAGGAGACTTTGAGACAGTAAGCAATAAGCTTTAGTCAACAATAGGTGGGTGATAAACTTGGAGAAATCCTCAATTATGCATCAAGATGGGCTGTAGATGCTTGATTACCAGTCAGAACAAAGATCCTCATGATGCAGTGTATATAATGTGCTAGACTACACCAGTACTGAAAATAGGAGCATGTTAGAAATCACCAGCTAAGTACTTAAAAATTAGAAGAGCTTATTTATGTAACTGGTAAACCCATAATGAACATCCTGAATACCTCACAGAGTTCTCATTGTTCCTCTGCACTTCCCCTCATTTAGAAGACATCTAATAGAACTGGAAAAGGTACAGAAAAAGTTGACCAAGTGTCTCTGGAGCTTTAACAGCTTATAAAAATATGATCTCTTATAGCAGATTTTTTTTTCTCAAGGTAAGAGAACTGAAAGAGAAATGCTCAAATTCTGAAAAAATAGGAATAATGTGGAGAACAGAATGACTGTCCTTGATTAAAGCTAAAGGACACTCAGTAAAAATAAACATCAGACTTAAATTATATGAAATTTTATCTCCTTGTTAAAGTACAATACCACTGTAAAATTCCTTGCTAGAGGGTATTGGTGGTCCCGAGATGTGCTCATCTGTTCTCTCTGTTGTATCTGTAAACACGTGTCTTCTGCTTTTTTATTTGTCAGGCATTTAATTTTGCAGGCTACCTGGGACACTAGCTTTTATATGAATGGCTGTTGGACCCAGCATGGCTTTTCATGAAGAAATGGCAAATTTTTATACAGCTTTCTGCAGTACTTTGCATTTAAAAATTTAGGACAAACTTCCAACGCCTTTTTTTATCATCTTTTCAGTTTAACATTAGCACAGCTAAGTTAATGTAACTTGTATCATAAAATCAAAGAATATAGAAGATTATTTTAGTAATGTTAGTGCTTCACAATTTTTAAAAATTGAGATGTCAAATATGTGATTGCTTCAGCAACAGAATGATCTTTATATAGCTCATGACATGGATGATCAGCTAAGTTTTGCTTTAGGACTTTTATGCAGAAACTACTCTTGAAGTCTGTTATATTCTAGGGGTTTATACCCTCCCCTAATACACCAAATAAATTGTCTTAGAGAAACCTACCCATGCACACAGAGTTTAGTTGTCTGCCTGCTTTTTATAAGGGCAGCTCTTGCTATGGAGACCACACAGCTGCCTTTACGGGTGAGGGGGGTGTCCATTTATAAAGGACATTTATAAAGGACTGTGCATTACCTTGTGTTTTCCCTAGGAAACGAAACCTCTTAATCCCAATCCTTTCTTCCTCTGCCAATGCACCCATATAAAAGCTATTAACAAGTTTATATATATAGTTTCAGCTAACATGTTTTTATAGGGGGAGAATATAGCCATTTTTCAATGTGACTTTCAGCTGAACTGATTCTTTTAGCTTCAGAGGCTGCTTTCCTCAAGCTTTAGAGCCAACCAAGATAACTCAGTACCTCTTTAATTCCAGTTCAGCACCAACACCTTTTTTTTTTCCCATGCTGCTGTAGCTCCCTTTTTCTTTCAACGTGCATTCTTTCGCTGGGTGATGAAACGTCTGCAATCTGATATGCTGACTTGTAACACTCAAGCAGTGCTGTTGTAGAAAATGAGGGTTGGCACTGGAGATTTATAAATTTAGGTGGCAGGAAGTATAAAACAGGCTTTGAATGACTTGGAGGGATTACAGATCATCTGGACTACGGAGAATTGGCCACCATAATTTAGAAATGACTGATACTTTAAGAAGCCAGCTATATTCATCAGCATAATCTGGTCAACAGTTACTGAGGATGAAAGAGACTTTGAGTTGTGCAGCACCACAAAAAACTAAAACTGATGAGGAAATTAGTAAACTTTCCTTAAACTGGTTCTCCTGGCAGTTTGGGGTCTCTGAATATTTACAGCCATCTATAAGCAAAGATGTATTTAAAATGGAAAAGGTTTTGGACCTACTGAACTGAAGACTAATAACCAGCAAGTTTAACTTACCCAGGAAAAGAAATATTTCTGCCTGTGGTATCTTACAGATGTACGTATTTCCCCCAAAGTCTGCATATAAATATCTGTGTTTGCTTCTGATCTCAGATAGAAGAGGAACTCCTCTGGCATGCTTTCACTTGATGTGTTAGTACAACTAAAATCCTCACAAACTTGTAAATCTGACAAATTAGCAACTCTTCAGGGTTGCAGAAGAAACTTTTCCTCTCAACCTTTGTTTGGCTTTTAACAAATCAGTCTATCTCAATGTTCCAAACCAAGATCATCTACACTAAGTTGTACAGGTGAATTTCCCTGAGGGAAGGAAGAGATGCTGCTGTCACAAGTGACCATTCATACTGGTTCATGTTGCTGATAAGTGTTCTGCAATGATCCCCACAACAGTAAACGTGCACATGTGTGCCTAGTAACCAGCACATCCTTTTCAAGGGAGTGTGTGGGTGCATTTATCATTCACTGAAAGTTTCAGGGTGGTTACACTGATTTATTGCAGAATGCTGTGACTAATGCATTAGTATAGAGAGGCCTTGGTGTTAGAAGTGGGAGGAAGATGCGACGGCAATTCAAGAAATGCATTTACATTATTAGTGTTTTCTGCTTTTCACAGGGTAGACCTGTTTTCAATAAGCTGCCTTTTCTTCCAGTTGGCACCAAACACTAAATATTAACCATACCTTTCAGAAGTTTAGGGCCGTTGACAAATACATCTGAAATTAAACTGCCAAATGAGGCGTCGCTGGCAGCAGTGGCTGGTTATTCATATTGTAACCTGCACAAGGCTTTCCGGGAGGTGCTCCTGCAGGGCTGCGCTGTGTTTACAGGGAGGAGATAAACCTGCCATTTCTGAGGAGCTTTTGATCACTGTGTCCAGCCTTGCAGCTTCCTAAGCACCATCTCTTTTCATTTGTCTTTCTGTTCAGCCTGAGGAGTTGATGCATATTACTATTCTGCGTTCTGATGCTGAACAAGAAACAGGCATTTTTGCTGTATCTGCTTAAACTCTAATCTCCATTTTTGTTTCTTTATAAATAGCAAATGAGTTTTCTAGAAGAGCCAGAGAGGTATAATTTTTTTTTTTTTTTTTTTTTTGCCTCAAGCAATGAAGATGCATTCCTACAGCAATGTAGCCGTAATTAAGGTCTGATTGGGGTGTTCAGGTATATTGCTATCTTGCCCTCCCTCTGTGAGGCATTATTAATGAACTCTTTATTTATGCTTTTGCCCTAGAGAAGTCTTGACATTTAATTTTGATTTATTTTTATTTTCTCCACGAGATATGAGGAGGTGGAGGGGGGAGCTGCCACTTGCATAGCGGAGGAAGCTGAAGCTGCAAAGGCTGCGGTTTTTCAGAGATTGAAGCTGGAGTGTTGCTTAGAAAATCCTGGTTTGTTTCCAGGCAGTAAGGATGGAGGGGGGTCCTGGCAGCCTGGGCAGTAAGGGCGGAGTAGGGGGGGCCCTGCTAACCTGTGCTGGAAGTCAGTTCTTAGTGCTTTTAATATGGGTTGGCACTGTGTCCGCGTGGAACCGCAGCAGCACTGCCATGAGTACTGCTGCTCACTAAAACATAGGCTCCTTAACAGCCAAAGCAGAGGAGATTAAGGACCTGAAATGCCCGATCTAAGAAGGGCCACAGCCAGGAACAGCACGTTCAAAGTCTTGAATATAAGGATGTTGTTTTGCAAATATTTCCAGGACTAGCAGCTGACTTTGAATGAGTACTTCATTGATTTTTCAGATTGAACTAGGCCAAAAAGGACACTTAGCCACACTGCACTGGCGTGGCAGTAGGACATACAGAAGGTAACGTGCCTCACTGTGCTGTGCCTTGGTTAGGTCAGTCTTGTATAAATAGGTTTGCCAAGGTGCCTAGAGTCACCAGAAGAGACATGGCTACGTCAGTGAGCTTCTAAGCATTCATTGCCTTAATTCAGATTAAAAAGGTGAATTAAACGGTAAAAAATAACATTTACAGAGAAGCCTCTGTGGTGTTGTGGCTAGCAGGAAAGCCCCCATGTGGCTAAGAATCGGAGGGGACATACACACAACTGTAACCCATCCATCTTTATTGACAAATACTGTAGTTTAACTGAAGATCCACTGTGCGTTGGGGAGAAAAAAAATAATATATAAGGTAGAGACAATGAAAAAGAAACCATATCAGTTCCTTTATCACATGTGCTATGAGGTCTATTACAAACTTTTCTAAGTTTTGCTACCCGTACAGTAAGGAGTCTGATTACTTCAGTTATGGGTTGAGGCCAAACGATGCTTTACCATTAAATTCCTGCAGTGGGATACAGAGCTGCTCATGTTCCAGCCACTTGGTGATCAGAACAGAAATTAAATTCCTCTTCAGGGATCCAGTTCTTTTGTCTCTGGGTTTGGTTTTAAACACACGATCTATCTCTTCTTTTTTTGTCTTCATTACATGCATTGTTAATGAATTGTGCAGTGCCTCTATATGTGTCAGGATTAATATTCATAATGTGCCCCAGGCAAATTAACTAGCCACGTTGCCAAATTGTAATGCCTGACTTCTTTGCCTCTGTTAAAAATGAGTATTGAGTACTCAAGATTTGACTCTCCTTGGCTCCTGCTTTAACGTAGCATGATGAACCACCAATTTACAAGTGCAAACATTAAGTTTCTGACACACACAAGCATATCAAATGTAGCCACCTCATTATTTTGTTATTCCCCTGGTACTATCCTTGTCCCTTCGAACCCTATAAAATGCAGGCTGCTTGACCAAGATAATTGCTGTTGAACAATGCTGTTTTATTAACATGCACATCAGCATCACAATCCAGTCCTGCTGGGGCCTTGCTGCAGTGCATGAGAGGTATGCAGAGCAGCAGAGAAAAATCCTTAATGACTAGTTCAGATGCCAGCTTGCTTTCTGCCTTTTTTTCTATATATCAAAACTCTTCAGTTTACCAAGCAAATGTAATGCCCTCAAGAGTATAAAGGGTCAGAGTAGACTTTCACACTAAGATTGTAGACAGGATTTTTCTCTTCTGCAGATTTTCTCATCCATGCATATTAGAGAACAGACATTTTTTCCTCTGACGTTGACAAAGAAATTCACCCTGCTTAATCGTATTATTACCCCATGACTCGGCAATACTGTGCTATTGTATCTCAGTATTCTGGTTGACATTGATGTTCTGGTTGACATCTGCTTAATTTCTAGCGTAAAATTTTAGTAACGCTGGTAAGGTCAGCCATTCCTAAATGAACAGCAACTTCTCACCAGCCTGAAGATAGCACTCTCGATGGGGCAAGAGAAAGAGACGTAGCAAGAAAAGAGGTTATTTTAATATCCTTGTGGAGGACTTCCTCAACTTAGAGGTGCCTTGCAAGAGCTTCTCATGACAAATTGTTGATAAGAGCTGGAGACTGGAAAAATAATCACATCCTTATTTTTTGTCATTTCTTTCAGGGAGCAGCAGTCTGTGGTATCCAGCAGTCATACATTCATGTCGGTATGTTAAAAAGCACAGATTCAAAAGAGCTCTATTCAGGGCTATAATCATGAGCACCAATAAACAATTATTCTACAGTAATTATGGTAAAACCTGCCCTGGCTTTTACTGCAGGATCTTTCTGCAGAGCTTACTCAAATGAGATAAAATATGTAAATCTGGTATCTGGACCCTTCAAAGTTCACTTAAACTGAACTGAAGTTTTGGAAACATTTCAGAAGTTTTGGTCTAGTTCTTTTTTTTCAGTTGAAGTGTAGCTCTCATTTCATCTGACCTGCCCTACCTGTCACTTTTAATTTCTGCCCAGTGGAACAGAGTGAAGGTTGATCCAAGTATTTTATTTAAAGTATTATACCTTGTTATGGATACTTTTGCTTTCTGTTAGTATAATATTTCTTTACTTCAAGGTTTTTCCTCTGTAATCAAACTTGTTAGAAGGTTTTTGACCGAGTTTATGACTATGAATATCACGATACGTGGAGATGCCTTGAAAAATCAAAGCAAGTGTAAATTAAGATGGACAAAAAACCCCCATTATTGCTGTGTTCTCCACTGCCAGAAAATGAACAAAATATGTTTTGTAGAGAGACAGCATGAATTTAGTGCCTGAAGAAAGGCAAAGCTTTACAATATGCTTGTAAATTTCAAGGCTATACTATACACTTTGAAAGCTAAGATTCCTTAGCTCCTGCTTTTTTAACGGGAAAAGCAGTAGCAGCTTACTGGGCTCTGGATGGACAAAAAGAATTTGTGGAACTCATCAATACTTTTTAAACACAAATTCACTTACTAGTAACCAAAATGCTGCAAAAATTAAAAACCAACCAAAAAAACTAAACAAAAAACCACACACACACACATACACACACACCAAAACCCACCCCCCCCCCCCCCCACCCCCCCCAAACACACCCCCCACACACATCACTACAACAACCAAAACTCAAAAACAATACACAATCTATATAAATTACTATT
>JAAGNO010001525.1:0-17966 GCA_033439905.1 Ceryle rudis | reverse complement strand
ATAGTCTTTCACCATGTGGTATTTTGTATGACTATGCGTCAATCTGGAGTTAATCTGTACTTTATAATTTGTCAGAGATATTCTGGATAATGAATGAATCACTTATCTCCACAGATGGTTTGAAATATATACTTTATATTATATAATGTAAAAACATTTTTCTTTTGTCGTTTACCAGTGTAAAGTAGAAAAGTAGGCATTGTTAGCTCACCTGGACTGTGTGTATTTGGGAAAAAGACTACAAGAAAGCAAGGTCTTGTTGTGAATCCTGATTTAATATCCTGCCAATTACACCACTTTGGTATGAATGGGTGATTTACATCATTTCAAGAACCACTGTCAAAGGTATTAGCAAAAGTTCTTTTAATATGGTAACAAAGTTTGATGGCAAGGTTCACTCTTAATACTGTAGAGCACAATCATTTGAACAGCGATTCAGAACTACCCTATCCAGAAAAATCACCAAGGCACAAACCGAAGTTGCCATAGTACAAGGTTATGCACAATATTGGTCCCTCTGGAGACCACAAAACGTCTCTCTGCCTCGAGGTGCAGCCTTGAGAAGCATCCCTGCTCAATGGGAGATCACTGGCCATGCAGCCACACTGCCTAGCAGGGGGAGCTCAAAGGTGGCTCACTTAGGCTGTCATATTTATGGAATAAAGTGGTTGGCTCATAGTTAAATTGTACTTGATGGTAAAAGGTATGCATGAGACTCCTGGTTCCCACAACTTTCTTTGTTCCTTGATAAATGACTGTTGGAAAAGCCACCAGCTATTCATGTGTTAATCACATGGTCTGTGTTCCAAGCTCATAGGCATTGATGCTCACTGCTTCACTAATCCTTTGTGGGTTCTCAGAGAATAGATTGCAACTGGAGGAGATCTTGGCCTGGTTATGGCTCAGTCCTTTGGAGCCCCTACCAAACTACTGCTCGTTTGGTGACAGGGTTGAGTGCATCCATCACAGCTCCATAAAAGAAGCTTAACTGAGAAAATTTCCATCCTCCTATGGGGTAAATAAAGTATTGACTACTGAAGTTTCATCTGCTTTGCAACTGCATGTGAGGGCTCTAACAACAGAAAGAACCTATAGCGTGTTTCTATCTAGTGGTGCATTGGTTTGTGATCATCAGCAAATAAGAGTGGAGCAAACACCATAGAATTTTGTCATGTACTTTGAGGAGAGTAATTTATAATAGCATACACATTATTCATCATTTATTCTCAGTTGTGGGGAGACACTGAAATAAAGAAAACTACAAGGAAACTTTACGCTACTGTGACTTAAGTACTCAGAGGTGTTCAGAAACAGCTTTTCTTTTGCCACAGGTAGACCACAACCGGGAGGGCTGATCCTCCTGGTCTTTGTCCCGTAGAAGAAAAGGTATTGACCCGTGGTTCCCTCCTGATTAATCTTCCATCGACTGTTCTTTCCCTTTCCTTTCACGTGTCAGTACTTGTACACTAAACACTTATTCAGACCCACACTCCCACTCTCTCTCTGCCAGCACTTCCACAGATGGTCTTGCTGCATTGTATGTTCTAGACAAATTCTAACTCAAAAATAGAGAAAGAGCTTGCTCTGAGCTGTTAGGGTACATTCAGTACATAAATAAATCCCCTGAAGTAAACTGAAAACCACAGAACACCTGACTAATACATGGAAAGATAATTTCTTCTTAGTGTTATGAATCACTGTGGAAAAAGAGATGAGAACTCTCGGGAAGACAAAGATTTTATTTTTATAAACAGCACTGTGGCATTATTGGCAGTTATATGACTGTTTACCATGAAACACGTAAAATTTCATGTAGATACCAAGATCAGTCTCTACCATCTGCCTTTGTGTTGAAAGAATTTTTATAATAAAGCTGATCTTAACTTACTATACTGTTGAAATAATTGAATTACAATAATGCAGTTAAAGCAAAAGCCAAAAAAACCATCTCCCAAACTGCTGCCAAACTCCATAGGGATGGGATGACTGCATCGTTGATGGAATTTGATTTTTTTATGGAAAAGTTATGGTTGTGATGAAGCTTTATAAAAAATGAACTCTTTTCTTTTCACTTCAACTTGATTATCTGATTATAATTTAATCCAAAATTTCAGATGGAAATCAGGATACATGAACACCTGCAAGTTAATGTTTGGGGTTTTTGTGTTTTTTTTTTTAAGTTTGCAAATAAACCACCATTAATTTCAAATGTCAAATTTTGCACAGTAGTGATCAGAGCCATTTAAAAATGTTTGGTAACAAAATTTTGAAGCTTTGAATATTTTCAGTTTAGATTGCTTCGTAAAATAAAAATTGCACATGGCTTCCCCATGAAACAAGCAACTAGTAAATTCTACCATGAGAATTTAGACAAAGTTATAATATGGAAATTTCGGGCTATGGAACAAATCATAGGTCATTAGCATTCCAATAAAGAGCCATAGCTGTGTTCTGTAAGGTGTGAAATCCTGTTTTGCTCTGCCCTAAAATAAACTGAAAAATGGAAAATCTTTCACTAATTATGGAAATGACTGTGCCAAGGTAGAAAACTATAGCTGATGCAACTTTTAAGAATGGGAAAAAAAAAAAAAATCCACACTGTTTCAGATACTCTTGGAAATACTTTTTTACTATATCTAGTCCAGAAGTCTTAAATCCCTCTAAGATTAATATTTACCTTGCTTCAAAAACAAACCAACCAAAAGCACCAAATCAACTTGTAGGTTAGTAGGGATATGTTCCTGGGAGTTATGTAAAATAGTATTTGAAAAGTATGTTAAGTACCATTTTATTAATAGAAAACTGCAGTTTAGACAGTGTTGTCTTTTGGGATTTTTTTCTTTAAGTTCTAAGAAGTGAAGAATCTCATGAAAGGCAAAAGAATGTAGAAAAGCCATAGATATGTCATAGAAAAATTGTAGATAGCCACAGAACAATTAATGGGTAAGTTGTGAGGACACAGTGTGAATAAAAGGACTGGTTCTGAATGATAAAGGAACACAAAGGCTTGGAAGAGGAAGTGCTTAAATTCATGATATGTGGGCTTTGTATGTGGAACATCCATTAATTCCCTCCTTGATAGCTTACAATTAGAGGCCAGATAGTTTAGTTTACTCCTCTGCAACCACCTCCTTACTTCAACAATTCAACCTAGCAAAGGGATGTCATTAGTAAATAAGGGTGGCTAAATGCAAACAAATGCTTCTTCACGATGCTTCATGTGCTCTTTTAAGCAATTAAGAGTGCTTCTGGAAATGTAGGAGAATCTAAATTGCCTATAGGGCAACAAACAAAAATCTTGGAAGAGTATGTGGACTTTAAGAAGGCCACCTCAAAACCTAAATGAATTTTAGGTGGGATCAAAACCTAAATGGATTTGAGGTTTACCAAAAAAAAGGCAAGCACTTTGGAATGTAGATCTATGGGCAGAATTAGTTTCTGGTATTTCAGTATAATTGCTGGACTTTGAAATGAAAAGGGTGCCAATAAACAGTTCCAAAGTCTGACTTACTTAATGCAAACATGTTTATGCATTTGTGGGTAGCTTTTGCACCTCGCCAGTTCCCAACAGTGGTTTCAGTATGTGAGTTTGCAGTACACAGACCTTGTATGGAAAGCTCTTTCCCAGACTTCTCCCATGGTAACTCCTTATCGGTTACAAAACTTTTCATTAACAGTTTGTTTCACTTGGAAAAGTCTGCTGACTATGAATTTTGCAAATTGCTGCTTGTGTCTATTCACTTAGTCCCTAAATCAGTCTGATCCCGATCCATAGCTGAAGCTCCTAAGCGATACAAATAAATAAAAAGCAATGGTTTTATTCTTTTGTGCTATATATAAATGTACCATTGAAGATAATGTTACAGCAGTAAGTGCCATTGTGAGAATCTGAAAGACATTAGGAAGACCTGAATAATATTTCTTACAATATATTTAGTGATCAGTGGACTAAGACCCTGTATCTTCACAGTATGAAAGGAAAAATTGCAGCACTAAACCAAATTTCATTAAATGGGAAGTTTTGGCCGTTTGGGAGAGCAAAGCAAAATTGGTATTTTTGTCAAGGAAACACTGTGACAGTTTGGGTATTTATATTTGGTATTAACTTTAGTATTTAGTCTGGGAACATAAACCAGTGTGTCCAGGTAATTGCGTAAGAAACTTGCTGAGACAGTAAACAGGGAACTATGTCTTATGCATCAAAGAAAACCTTCAGTTAAGGTAGAAAAAGATCAGAGAAGAGCCAGTTTTCATTTTAGATCCTGTTGACTGGGTGGCAGTTAAATAAAACATAACGTGGAAGGTATGTCTCTTGTTTGTAAGTACATACCAATCTCGATGCAAAGCAAAATAATGTGATCCACTGATTCATATGCTGAAGATCTAAGAAAATGAAAAGAAGAAAAAATGTTTTAAGAAAATAATAAAAAAGAAACAAGACTTTAAGGTCTTTACATCTCCCCGGGCAAGGCTTGTCCTTATGCAACTTAAGTGCTTTCAGCAATTTCTATATCAAGACTACTTACAAGAAATTAGTCTGAAAAATGATTCTGTACTTAATGGTAACCTAAGTTAAGGATCAAATAAGTAATAGAGGAAGTACAATTACTGAAACACTTGAAGGTATCTTCTTAAAATGCACATAATATCTATAGAAAATTCATATAATGGTAAAAGCCCACTTGAATTAAATGATGAGGGTCTTCAGCTTCACACGATTCACTGTCAGGTGTGTCAGAATTTCTTCTTCCTCAACTGTGTCAGTTCTCAGCTACAGGCAAAATGGGTTGGTGTTGACTGTGTTGCTGTTGGACAAGGGAAACCACAGGTTATTGCAAACTGCTATAGAGGCTCTTGATAGTGACCAGAGCTGCTTACCTAATGATTTTGTAACCTACATCTAGGAAATAACCAAAAGTAGCTTCTTGATTTTTTCCAAAGAGTTTTCTGTCTCCATATATTTTATTACATGCAAAAAACAAATTACTATTTGCTGTTTATTCTGTGTACAGTTTGATTAGGGAACAGCTCACATGGAATATGCACAGAAATTTTGCTGAAGCCAATTGAATACAAAAACTTCTCATTTGTGTTTTGCTCTTCTGTATTTAAATTTACTACAATGAGAAATGAAAATGTGACTAGTGAGGTGTGAAAGTTAGGCAAAGGCTGTTTCAAACCAACCAATTAAGTTTAAGGACTTAGAGTATCTGCATGAAAAGCCACCCTTCGGATTCACTGGGGATTTTAATACAGAATGAAGAACACTACTTGCTTGGAAAATAGCCTAATGGGGTAGAATTATGAAATAAACTGAAATCCTTGGGAGCAAACTCAACTAAAAACATGATTCAGACAAAGATATTAATGATGTATTAACGAGCTTTAGAAAGATTTATGGAGGAAAATTATAATCCAGATGTTAGTGAAGAAGCACAATCTAACAGACACAGAAGTTGTCTGGTCAGTGGGAGGGATTTCAGTTTTGCCTCTATCTGCAGTGTGAAGGAGGCCTTTCTCCTGGTTTTCCCTGTTACAGGCTGTTGGTAAAACAGTCTAGAAAGCCACATGCCTGTGTCATGTCAATTACAATTGGTATTATATAGCGTAATGCCAGTAACAGTGTAGAATGAGACAATGGAATGCTCTCACAATGGAATAATTCAGAGAAATTGGGAAAACTTTGAGGGTTCTCCAGAAGTTCAGGAACAGCTCTGCTAATGTCTTGCTGTTGACCAAAAATAATCTGCCTGTGGGGTGATGTGTATTCCAAACCCATCCTCCGTGTTAGCAATTCCTAAAAGAGAAAAAAGTAGTTTCATGTGGGACTTTCCAGTCTATGAAGATGAGCTGATACCTCTGTTTCGGATTGCTCTCCAGAGGACAGAATGACTACAATTGAACTGTGAATAAAATTTAAGTCAAGACAGCCTTTAAAGTAAAACCAAAAATGAGTTTATTTTATTCCAGTGAAAAACTGACTAAAGCAGTTATGTTTAGAGACTGTGATACAGAAGAATAAACAAATACTTACAGCTTTATGGCAGCTTGTAGCTTTTACTTTAAGATGTTTCCTCTGTTCCCTTCCGTTACCGGATTGTCAAATTAAGCTACCTAAAGATATTTCATACACCTCTTCTGGGCTGGGATCAATTCATTTCTAAAGCCTCATTCTTAGCTTTGTTATCTCCAAAATAAATAGTAACTCGAGATAAATAGTCCCTTGTACATTTCTTTTTCATAGCTGTGTTTCTATTTAGTACAAACTTTCGTATCTCCCTGCTGATTGCAACGAATGCAGTAGCACCCTGAACTTCTCTTACTTGTGAAGTTTTGAGTGCTGTCTGGTACGGCTTCCTTGCTGTCCTGTATAGGTGCCATAGGAATTCCTCACCAAAGCAAGAGGTTTACCATCTGATTAATCTATAAACAAAACTACTTACACAATGACAATATGCCTTGGATACCATTTATATCACATCTGTGTGTATGGCAGTGTACATCCATAAGAAGTTCTAAAAAAGGTTGATTTGAAAACTCCATTTTATTGTAACAAGATAGAAGTGAGCACTGTGCATACAGGTCATTTCACGATATTCACAGGTTCTAGTCATATTAACAGACCAGCTACTTTGGGAATGCTGAAGTGTATTTGTTACTTTGCTTGCTAGGACCACAGCTATAGCGGTTGTAAGGAATTACTGTTGCAGAATTTTAGTAGTTTACTCACTAAAAAGAAAGAGCTGGTGCTCTTCTGTTATATGTGAAATGAGTAATAAAAAAAAAAATGGTGCTTCATCACATGGTTATTGTAAAGAATAATTAATGTTGGTAAACATGTGGGCATGTTCAAATGGAGGTTGCAAAGAGAGCAAAATGAATGTATGCTGCCTTCCACTGCTAACAACAGTTAAAATAACACAGAAGGTGGTAATGGTTTTGAAACAACTGGCCAATTTGGCTGCATTGACTCAGGAAGGAAAATATCTGAGGCATGTCTTCCATACTTCTCTTTCATCGGGAGCCTGGTATTCTTAAGAAATGCTGTTTCACGTGACTGAACATTTTATTAAGAGCTAAATGGGGAAGGGACTAAGCTAGCATGTATTTTGGACCAGAAAGTTGTCTGACCAGAAAATTGTCTCCCCAGAATACTAATATATTCTGTCTTCTGCTTTGCCACTGCTGGGTTTGGAAGTTTGAAAACTGTACATTTGGCCAAGGAGGTCTAGAAAGGTTCAGTGAAAGAAAGATGGATGATCAAGTGTGGATAAATGGAACAAACTGATCAGTTTGAACACAAACAATTCCAAAAATTACTATAATTATATTACTTCCGTTCAGTTTTGAGAATGGAACAATATTACTCTTCCTTTGTGCTTTCTTCCAGAGACTTCCCAAGGTAGTTTAAAATCTGTTATTTTTCAGATCTATTGCAGATCTGAACTGTTTCAGATTTAGATGTAACATAGTATCAGCCAACTGATGTAAATTTTCCCTTTCTTTGTGCATATTATATAAAGAGATGTTTTGAAAGCAGAAGAGAATCCAGCTGTATAGTCCCAAATAAAGACTATGGTGATATACTGCTTTATTTTACTGCATTTATTACACCAGGAGTCGTTACCTAGGTCATAAACCCATTGCTAAATATTAGCCTCTTTCATTACCTCTATTATGTTCTTACCCATACCCTGCTTCTGAATGCCCACTATCTCTGACCAGTCCCATTTCTTTTCTACAATCATGGTGATATCTAGGAGGTTATTAAGGTTAAATTCTTTTATTCATCAGAAAGTCAATTTCCATTTAGAAGGTATAACATCTATTGTTATAGCAAAGTAGTTTATCTTTAAAGGATGTCATCTGTCATTGTTAGCTTTCTGGCAACTCTAATACTAGGAGCTATAAAGAATAAAACTGCTCCGAGGGAAGAAACTGAACATTCCAGTATGGCAAACTTCAAATCACAGAATAGTTTGGGTTGGAAGGGATGTTTAAAGGTCAGCTAGTCCAACCTCTCTGCAGTGAGCAGGAACATCTTCAACAGGATCAGGTTGCTCAGGGAGGTGGTTGAGGCCCCATCCCTGGAGACATTCAAGTTGGGACTTGACGGAGCTCTGAGCAACCTTCTCTTGAGGCTGTCCCTGTTCTCAGCAGGGGGGTTGGACCAGATGACCTCTGGAGGTCCCTTCCAACCCAGACATTGCTATGTTTATGCTCAGAGCCCTATCCAACCTGACCTGGAATGTTGCCATGTAGGGGGCTTCTTCTACCTCTTTGGGCAACCTGGGAGGGTGTTTCACCACCCTTGTTGTAAAAAAGGCCTCACTTCTCATGCTTCCATCTAAATCTACCCTGTTTTAGTTTAAAACATTACCCTTTGTCCTATTTCAACAAGCCTTTCTAAAAAGACTGTCTCCCCCCCTCCTTTCTTACAGGCCTCCTTTAAGTATTGAAAGGCCACAGTAAATTCTCCCTGGAGACCAGAGCTGGACGCAGTACTCCAGGTGGGGACTCACGAGACTGGAGTAGAGGGGGAGAATCACCTCCCTCGACCTGCTGGCCATGTTTTTCTTAATGCGGCCCAGGATGCAATTGGCCTTCTGGGCTGCAAGTGCACACCGATGGCTCATGTCCAGCTTTTCATCTACCAGCACCCTCAAGTCTTTCTCAAAATTGGTGCCCTACAGATAGAAAACATTCAGAGAAGCCTGATTTTAGTTAGTAATGGCCATTTTTGGACACATTTAGCAGATCAAATTTTATCTTGATTTTTCCTGGGATCGTGTACTGTACCGGGGTTTAGTTTGTTCAACTATATATTGAATGGTATTTGTTACTCAAATAGACAATGGTAGAATATAAAAATTAGACCAAAATCATTAGAAAAAACTTTAAAATTTTTATTATTTTTTTCCCACACAAGTAACTTGACTTAGTTCTTAATTGATTCAATAAAGTCTATGTGGAATATATTTTAATGAAATAATTTATTAAAATAGGTTAATATTTATTTCTTCCGGAGCAAGGATCTGAAGGTCTACAATGTGCGTGTGGAGATTTTAAAACTATTTTAAATTCTATCTTGGTTTTTAACTGAAAGGAGGAGGAGCAGGAAAGATGAACCTACATCCTTATCGGTACAGTGTCTTAAAGCCATTTACAGAGTAAAATTGCAGCTCAATTGGATGATCTCTGAGGCTGTCATGCTTCTTGCTTTCCTTTGTGCCTTATGCAGCACTTGACACTACAAAAAAAGTAGAGAACAAGGTAACACCATTGTAAGTAGGAATTTACTTATCATGTGTACTCTTACGGTTATGTTTTTATGACTAATACAGGAACGAATTGAAGTCTTTATGTACCTGTTTGAGGAAGATTCTGTATGTTCTAGAATCTTAGAAAGGATCTAACAAAAAACAGTCTCTGATGGTTTTCAAAATACTCATACTAATTCTGGAAGTTACCAAGGAAGTCTCCCTCTCTTGTAAAGTATAGATATCTCTGAAATATGGAAACATGAGTTCATCAGGCAGTTCTTGTACTGTGTAATAAATAATCCAAGGGAGGTGGTTGCTGTGGTTGGAGCTGTGGGGTTTACCGCTCCATTTCTCCTAGGGGGTGTGCAACCTCACACTCGTATACAACCTTCTTACAGATTGGGAACATAGAAGATACCAGACTCTGGAACTGTGCTAACAGTAATGAAACTTTGAGAAAGTACCACTGTCATTTTTCTTGGAATATTCTTACATTTATGCCATTAAAATAAAAAAGGGAAGAGAGCTTCCAAAAGTGAATAAATTCAAAGGTCATATTCCATCCCACTGCCAAAAAAACAAGTGCCCTTTTCTGCTGTTTGCTGACTTTTGTTCTTGTTATTTCTCTTGGCAAATTCCATTTCAAATTCAGTTTCTGTTTAGCACAGCATAAAAAAAAATAAAAATTGCACATGCTCTGTGGCATAACGAAGCTTTATTGTGGTTCTGACTTCCTATTACAGGACTGAAAGTGAATTTAGCCAAGGCAAGCAGGCAGAAGTCGTTATCATCTGATGGCTGCTGAAGGTCACAAATGACAGGACCATAGGCATTCCTTTTATTAGAACAACATCACAGTTAACAAACTAGAAACTGCTTTATTTTAGTGCTTGAAAGAAGTGTAAACTTCAAGTTCATAATACCTTAAGGCTAAGAAACAAGGTAGTTAATAAATACATGGTCGGTGTGTTGAGGTATGCATCTGGAACATGATTCTTGTTTACCAGAATACTGAAGTGACTGCTTCATTTTAAACCATATTGAATTCTCTTACTAATTTTCTCAAGTTAGTTGCTTCCCTGATGTTTTAGCCTCTGTTCAAGTGTTGCTGAAACATAGGCTACATTTTCATATGTTTTCTTGGAGTATTCTTTATATTATGGTGTACTGTGTATTAAAAGCACAATTATTACTATAGGTTTGCATAAGTATTTTAAATATTTCCCACACAGATATTTCTTGCTTCAGAATGATTTGTCTTCAGGACCACAATAGAAAACACGCAGATCAAACCAACTGCTTTATTTAAATCTCAAAAGGAATATTCTGCCACTTGTGAGACTTGGGTTTGGTGTATTTTAGTTGTGAAATTCATCTGAATTAACCCTTTTGCTGTAAATAACTTAAAGGCACAAGCTGGCATGCGCTGGGAGAAGATAGTAATTGAAAATTTAAACACAATCAAAGAGTCAACCCCTGCTGGGTTTTTGGGTTTGATTTTTTTTCAATTCTGTGTTTCTCCAGTCTACCTGGTAACGTCAAATCCCCTTTTCAGAAATGTTAATACACATCTTTGTGATACTTGTTCTTCCCAAATCTTGATTCTGCACTCTTCTATTCTTCAGACTTTGGCTTTAAACTCTTTAAAGAGGAAAAAAAAAAAAAAAAAGTTTTAATGGTAGTGCTTCCAATGTACTGTAACAGTTAAATAAACCCAGCTTTTATAGAGGGAATTGTTTTAATTTTTTGTCTCACGAACTAATTTAAAATAATAGCCCTAAAAATGGGCAACATAATGTTATATATAACTGCATCATGTTAGATCATGATTGTAGTGTACACCAAGTTAAAGATGAGCAGATCAAAGACCTCAGGTGGGAGTGCTGCTAGTTTTAGGAGGAGATGTCATGTATTTGACAATATGAGATAGAGGCAACTCTACTGCTGTAGGTAATGGCTCTTGGGCAGCCCTTCAACAGCACTTGCTGAAACTTTTTCATGTGTTGGTCCAGGACTTTGAGTCAACAAAGCTTTGCCTACCTGCACTGTCGTTAGCTTGGAACTTAGTATCTTGATTGACTTCTGAACTTCTCTAGCAACATCCAAAATGTTCCCCTTCCTTCCCATTTTCTCTAGCCAAAATTCCCTCCCCAGATTTCCCCAACTTTCCCTCAGGCCAAGACCCTTTCATATGTCCTATTAAAGGACAGACGCATTTGTCTTTTTCTAAGTGGAAAATCACAATGCTCCTTTTGTGAAAGGGTGTGATATTTTCTGTCTCACTCCATCCTGCAACCCTGCTGCGTTGTCCAAAACCGCTGTGGTCCCCCACTGTGTTTGCCAAATACCGAACTCAGGTTTGCAGAGCTATTACAATAATCATAAATAAGTTTTTCTTGGAAATAACTTGTCCTGATAGGTCTTACCTTGTGTTAACTTTTCAAGGAAAGTATTTTATTTAAATCCATGTAAGGCACCTTCTCACCTTACTGAGAGTAAGCTTGCTCCCAGCTTCCAAGTGCCTTTTCTATTCTGAGCTTCATTGTCCTGTAGCTGTAATACAAGCCACTAATGCAATATTTCAGTGTTATCAGACCTTTGACACGTCTTTTTATTTTTGTTTGCTCGACTTTTTATTTAAAGAGTTACACTGGATGTGAGGTAAGAGGAAAGAAAGGTCTTCAGGGCTGTTAAAATTCAGAACAGGGAAACAAATAACCACAATGTAATAGAAAAGATTCCTCTCTTTCAACCTCTAGCTCCATGCTTGTGTATACAAGACAAGTCTGTGTGGATATTATTTCTGCGGCTCTAGGCAATCATGTGCTAAATTTCATTTGTGCACCAAAGCATGGGGATAGCGGTCTGGAGTGTTTTCTTTTGTGGGAGGAAGGGACTCCAGAATGTTTTGAACTAAAATACACAGTTGTGACAGGATGTACAAATGGTTTCACGGAAATACTGAGCCAGTAATATTTTGGATTTGATGAGTTCTGAAGGATTCAACCAGCATCAGTGCCGAGAGAAATTATTCTTACTTGTCTTCTCATCCTATAGCTATCGTCGGTCAATTTTACCAGCAAAGCACAATCTAGTCAGCATAGACTAAGCACAGAATATTCTTTACAGTTGTGTCAATCTAACTTTGCTTCCTAGATCTGAACTCACAAAGAGCTGGTTTAATTTCTAATTACATATTTAACCTTTGGCGGAATGAAGATGGAAAGGTAAAGAGGGCCATGTATTGAAGGTTAACTGCCTGCACTATATAGCTTTCTGTTTTACTGTATCTCACATAGCTAACATGAAATCTTAAAGGACTGATGAACAAATAGAATGGTTTGGACTGCAGAGAGACTTGCGCAGTTTCTCTTCATTTAGGGAGTACAGTTAAGCTGACTCGGTCTTCACAGCGGCATTCACCCAAGCAGGAACTCAGAAACTTTCTGAATTTGCTCAGCTACGTGGTGAAAGGAGAGCTAATGCTGTATCCAGACTAATGTTCCTTCAGATTTTGTCTGGAGTGGTAACCCTTGCTATGGTCTGGCTGTAGCTCACTACAGCCCACTTAGCATTCAGAGGGGAAGGTCTGTAAGCAGTTACTAGGCTAACACCGTGGTGGTTCAATGTGTGCCTCTAGTGACCTTTACTAATGAGAGCTTGTTCATTGCAGTGTTGCCCTTTATATATTGTCAAGTCATTTAATATTTCCATTATGTAGATCAGAGGGGTTTTGATTTATAATCTCTCATGTCCACTGGAGATAATTAAGAAAAGTAAATCCACTGTTAATCTTGGGCAAAAACCTACTTGTTACACCAATTTAAATGTGGCAGGAGCACATTACTGTGGATTGAGGTGTTTCTGGTATAACTGATCTGTCACCTTAAATCTTTTATCATTTTTGGAGAATGTTCAACTGTAATTTCTGAAGCTCCTTATCTGCATAAAATTAAATTTATTTTAGGTGAATCAACAAGACAGAGACCTGCCTAGGGTGTTGAGGTATCTGGCCAGTCTAACAAAGCTCTCAGATTAAAGAATTAGGGCCCTTGGAAAAAGGAATTTCTTTTCAAGACTGGGATAAAAGTGATTGACTCAAAATGAAATTACTGTAACTCCTTTGGATAAACATCAATTCAACAGACTATAGCCACTGAAAAAAACTATCCCACTGCTGAAGCTCAAAAATTAGATATTTCATCAAGAGAAGGTAAACATTCCAAAATGTACACACTGCTGTCGCAGGTACCAGCACAGAACATCAATTCTGAGAAAGGCAATAGCTCATCAAAAAACTAAACTCTGAAGCCACT
The DNA here is from genome assembly GCA_033439905.1 of Ceryle rudis. Taxonomy (NCBI): domain Eukaryota; kingdom Metazoa; phylum Chordata; class Aves; order Coraciiformes; family Cerylidae; genus Ceryle; species Ceryle rudis. Next base: position 4,387 of record JAAGNO010001525.1, on the reverse strand, counting down.
AGTAATGATGTCAGATTGCTGTAGAGAAGTTTGATTATCTTTAATAGTCACTAGACACCAAGCATGAAATGATGTTGGCTTCAGCCTGGGCTCAGCCACTTAGTTCATTTGTCATAAATTATGAGAGTGTGGGGGCTAGTCCAGCATGACCAAATTACTGGACATAGCTTAGTTAGGAGAGGATACTGAAAAGGGAATTAGATGTATAATGCCTCAGGTAAATGAGGGTTTTAAAGCAATATGATTTGGACATGAACGCTAGTTCAATGAAATGGAAGATCCTTTGTAGGGGCTCTTAAGTACACAAGTGCTTGATGAAAAGGAAATAGCACTCAGTATGTACTCAGGAGCCTGTATAATATGTAGGAACTGATGTTTGCTAATGTATATATACTGTACTTGCTTACATTTGAGTTTGCGTACCAAAATATATAGATGTATATATTCCTGTATTTCTGAAATGAAATCTATTTATGTCTTAGCTTTGGAAAGAGAGTCTCATATAGGCTTTAGAAGTAAACTGTGGTTTACAGCTGCTTACCCAGGGCATTATTTCCTGAAGATGTACACCCTGTAGGGTCATCCTGGGGGTTTTACTGCTCTCTGTATTAATATGTACTGTGGCTTTTCTGAAGAGCTTAAGAGTTTAGGGTTAGTTAATATCAATCTAATCCTATTATTGGGTAACCTGAAACTATTTGTTAAATTTTAACCTCTAAGGTAACGTGGGATCTTTAAATGTTTCTCTGTATGAAAGAAATCAATTCTGTTTCACGTCATAGCCCTCCTTTTTTCTCTTCTGTTTTTACTTTTTTCTTTGGTTTTCCTTTTTCTTTTCTTCATAAGCAAAACCTTAATACTTAAGTTTACCATTCCTCAGTATAGTTTGTTTTAGTCCTCAAGACAAGTATGCTGGAATGACAATAGTTATGCTGCTTCTAAAAGAAATAATCAAACTCTATCAGTCTTTAATGAGCTTAATTCATTGTAGTGATGTTCATCAGTGGAAGTGAGAAAACTGTCTTACTTCTTTAAGGATTTCATTGTTTTTTCTTTTATATTGCCTGGCTGGAAGAAGCTTCAGTATCTTGCATTCTTCTGACAAGCGGACTAATATGGTCTCCTTTATTCCTTGCCTGACAGCAGAAACGTGCCTCTAAATATAGACAAATAATTTTCAAGGGTATTCCCCAAATAAATGTAATAAGTGAAGTGAGAGTGTACATGTGATTCCTTTGAGCATGTGAAGAAGCAATAATGTGAGGGAGATCAGTGGAGGATGTAAAACATAGGGACTAAAGAGGATGCAGTTGAGTCTGAGACCGCTCCAATGAGTGACACTGGTAAAGGTGGTGGAAGCTGACATGTGGAGCAGCTTTTATAACTAAAGTCCTGTCAGCATCGTAAGCTGAGAAGGGATTTTTTTTTTTTTTTTTTTTCCAGTGCTCCAGTGACATGAGGTTTATGCGCCTGTCGTTTTTGTCCAGTGAAAAGCACACTCATTGTGGGATAAAACTTTACTGTTTTACAGTACTGAAAAGGAAAAGAACAAGTTTGGGGAGGACTTTTTACCATCGTTGGTCTTCTTTCTCAACCCTAAAAATCTTCTGGGGTTTTTTTTTTTTTTTTTTTTTTTGAATCCCAGTCTGGAATCCAACACTTACAGATATTATATGGAATCTGGTGATTTAAAATGAACCACCATACCTGAAGGTATTAATTAACATTCAGGTCACAAATTGAGTCTAGTTTTAGTATACACATTGTAATGCATTGGCCATAGGTTGACTAGCTTTGCAGAAATTTACATAGTGTAACATCTGCTGATGAACTGTCCTCTGATGGAAAAAAGTATTTTGCTTCCCAATCGAAGCCTGTGGTTATTGCCACCAGGTTTTGCATGGGGTTTTTTATGTTTAGAATAACACTCCATCTCTTAGCCTGTTAGGTGAAGATGTAAACAACAGACTGCTCTGTTGAACACGCTAAACAAAGTAATTAGTCAGCATCTTACTAAAAGAATTAAACACAATGACTCTAGATGTTTAGATTGCGTGGAGTAAAAAAATCAAGAATTATTTTTGCATAGAGCAGAAACTGCTTTTTAAGTGTAGTGGTTTGGCTTTGATTATGAAAAGCTTTCTATGGATTGTGGTGATGGTGTTTTTGAAGCAACACATTGGTATAAAACTATACCATTAAAGATAGCTACAAAACATTCTTACTAAATACAGATGCATTAGCAGATTAATAAATTTCTTAAATGACAGGATTATTGTTGTGGGTGAGTAATATCAGTAAAGTCTCATGGAACAATACACTTTCTGTGACTAAGCTAGTTAATATTCATCCTTGCTGCCAGAGGTAAGCAATGCCAGTGCGCTTAACGTGCATTCCCACTCTGCTAGAGCTCAGTTTGTCAGATTCTGTGACTAGTGTCAGGTTGGTAGATGGAAGGCTGCTCTGGTTTTGCTGTGGCCAGGGGCAGCCAGATACAAGGCTCAGCATGTGTTTGCAATAGGTATTCACCCGTGGGCATACCATGGAAACACAGCTGGCCACCCAGATGTGGTATCTACATAAACACACACGGCATGAGTAGCTTAATCCTGGGTCTATGGGTTGATAATTAGGGGAACACATTTTTCCTAAGGTATCCCTGATCCTACTCACTGGTCACCTCAACTTGAAGTTCACTCAAGTTCACACACTTGCATACAGTGTGGTTTCCTCAGTAACGAGTCCCTATCCAGTTTCTGGTCCCTAGTCCCTTGCCCTTCAGACCCAGTTCCTCAGCACAGACTGGTATTCGGACCTCTTGCACTGCTTGATGGTTTGTCAGCCTCATGGTTCACTAGTGTTTGCGCACACAGGCTCAGAATAGCGAGCGTGCTCACGCAGAAGCTAGTTAGAATATTTAATAAAAATATGGAATAGACTGCAGTGCTCAGACTAGTGTGCTAAGCAGCTTGCTTAAATATGTTCAGCTGCTTTTGTTCCCCTTTCCCTGTATTTTCCCATGCTTATTCCTGACTCATATACCTTTATCCCTCTGTTATCCCTCCCTTTCACGTCCTGTAGCCCATTAGGTGATAACCCTCACAGGTTGCCTGACCTTCCAAGAGGGAAGGCCTTTGACAATCATCTCGGTGGGTGTCTGCCCCAAGGATAGTATAATTCTTCTCTGATAGTGGAGGATGAGCTTCTTTCAGTGTTTTCTGTCTGTTCTGCTTAGACTGCTTAGTTATGTTCATTGGTCTGCTCCTTGTTGGGTCTCTGTTTATTTTGATTATCCTGTAAAATGACAGTCTAACTCCTGTCATCTATCACTAAAAGTTATTAGTCACCTCTCTGAATAAATTGTTTTCACAGCACATCTGGAGATTCAGAAGAGGATGAACAGGCAGTAAAGAGGAAAAAGGACTTCCAGATATTATGGCAAATTTATTCCAAGTACTCTTTGAACCCCATGGAATAGTTAACAAGCTCTTCTACCACTTCTAGTCTTACTGTTGAAACAGTGGGTCCTTTAAAATCATTAGACTATCTTTAGAATCATTTTTGCAGGAATGCCGTTCAGGACATAAAACTAGATGGCTCTGGGTCATTGCATCCTGCAACACAGACAGCATTCAGCAAAACCCTGGTTGAAAAGGTTCTGTAGAAGGTGTGTTTTGCATCCTGTGGCCCATGCCAGAAAATCTGAAAGCCTACAGTTCAGTGACAAGCAGTGTTTCTTGGTGGATCTTTTGAATGATAACCATCTGTTCTGGTTCTCGTGAAGAATACAGTCAGTAAGAATTGCAGTCCTAGAAAGCAGGCTAGCCACAGATTGCAGGAAATAATCCCCTTTCCCCCCACAGGAAAAAAAACCCACACCCCACTCATCACCAGTTTCTTGCCAAAGTAATCGGGAAATGTCCCTCCGGAGTCAATTGTGGCACAAACTGTGTACTCTAGATATTTCAGTAATGCTAAGTAAATCTAATCTGCATATTAAATGCTACTTCAAACTTGACTCGAGTGATCTTTTCGGACCTGTTATGCCAACAAGAGACTACTCTTTCCAAACCTCATGATGGCCTGTACTGCTGTGGAACTGTGAGGGAAGTAATATATTTGCTGTTTTAGAGAGAATAAGCAAACGTTTGAGACCTTTTCAGGTACTATACACCATAATGAGCAGTAGTTGGAAAAGAAACTGAGGACTTTTTGGAAACATTATCAATGTTTCTCATGACAAGATAGTTAACTGGTTACCAGAAGGGTAATGGCCAGAGAGGAAAGCAACGGTCCACTGTTAGGCATGGCACTCCATCACACTGAGTCCAAGGTGCTCTATCTATCAGTCATTAGCAATAGTTTCTTAAAAATAAATTAAGTATTT